>JAUZNJ010000035.1:81652-104536 GCA_034780135.1 Jordanella pulchra
CCTAAAAGTGTTTTGTATGTGGGGGATAAATTATGTCTGAGGCCACCTCCTCTGTTAAGGGATGGCTTTTCCAAGTTGTTGCTAATAAACAGATGTGCATATTTACTCATCCATGCTGTCTTAATCAAAGGTATAGTGGAAAATCTTTTGGTTTCAAGTTCCAGGTGAGTGGGGGTGAGGGGTGGAATGTGGTGGGGATGTCTTATCAGTTGGTCGTCCCCCGTGCCAGTCTTTGAGAGGTGTGCACTTAATGCCATTGTGCATGCTCTTGCTGCACATGCATAATTCTACTGTTTATCTACTCAATGAGCTTCAGTTTGAGCCACTCAATGTTGTTTTTACTGCTAATACTATATACTTTTAAAATGGTAGAGAGTCAGAAAAAGCAAACTGTTCATGACAAGTAGAGACAAGCCTCAGGAGAAATAAATAAGTCCAGAGTATATCTAGGAGATTGTCTCACAGGATAGTAGAGGAGCAGGTAGGACAGACTTGTAGAAAGGCCCTGTACATTTACACAAAAAATATCTTGGGTGTTTCTCACCTACATTTGGTAGGAAAAATAATCAGTAATACATTCAATCAGCGATATTCTGCATCATATTATTCTATAGATACATTAATCCATCCATTAAACAGTTCGTTGTTTATCTTAAGTACACATGAGAATAAAATGGGAGGCAGATCTTTTAGTTATCAGGCTCCTTTTCTGTGGAACCAAGTACCAGTTTTAGTCCGCAAGGAAGAAACCCTGTCTACCCACCAAGTGGTGGATGAGAGAGCAGTTTATATATGTATATATATTATGTATATATAATATCTCTGTTTTTGTTGTGATTTGAGTATAATTTGGGTTGAGTTAACATGCTATAGTAACATTAATACTTTTAGTAATAGTAGTATTTTGGCTTATTATGTAGCATATAAACATTGAAGAGACAGCAAAGAAAAATCCATATTGTGCAGGTTACCATAAAATAAAAGTATATTAGAAGGAAATATACATTTACTTTGAAAAACAACAGGAAAAGGAGCCATGGAAAAAAAAGAGGCAAGAATTTAAAGAGGAGATATAACTTTACAAGTAGGCTATATGGTAAACATTTCCACTTGTCAGTGTCAATGAAAAACAAAAGTCCGATTGTTGCTGTTGCAGCATTTCTCCTCACCAACAACCAAACCCAGAAAAATAAATAAATAAATACAAGAAGATTCTACCTTGAGGTCAGATAATCCAATTAAAAAGATTAAATCCCAAACTATTGGTAACCTGTTTCAAACATGTTGATGTAACTTGGGGGATATGAGATTCTGGTATGCCTAAATAATTTATGTGCTGTAAAATCCTATAAAATATCAGTTTGCCTTTGCATAAACTTTGGCAAATTCAGTTCTCTTACATTCCTGACCCAATTATGTAGGATGTAATTCAAATTCAAAGGGTGTAGGAGGGGAGATGATATAAAAGAAAAGCAAGAGCGTAAAAATATGACATTCTTATTTATTTATTTATTTTTCAGTTTGTTTATGTGTGTGGGTGTTTGAGATAGATATCAGCAGATAGCACCAGGTATTTTTTTTCTATTTTTTAGACATTTTTGACTGGAATAAAACCAAAATATTTTGAATAGTTTTAGAAAATAAATAATTGAAGATGTTGATTGATTAGGGAAATAGAAAAATATGTAAAAGAAAATGGGAATAAAATGGTAAAAAGCAGAGAGGCTTGCAGCTGGGAGAGAACAAGCATGTTGTCTGTATGCAAATTAGAAGCACCTTGGAAGCCTAGAAAATCATGGCATTTGCAAATCATCTGAATATTGTGACCCAGTCTTGAAACTCTTGATTAATGATAGCTGAGATGTGCTGTGAAATATATGCAGACTGCAAAAATATGTATTTATATATATAAATAACAAGATAGAAATAATTATAACTGCATAAAAATGTAATTGACTGCTGCAATATGTTAATACTTGAGACGTAAATAATTAAAAATTACTATCTAGGGACTTTAGTAATTAAGTCGAAATGAAATTGCACGCATTACATTGCGCAAAAAGACATACTCCACTCTGCACGATAAATCATGTGCACTCATGTATTAAAATAGAGCAGAGATAGTGGTATGTGTAATATTTATAGTCCCTAGAAACATAACCTGCAGCTGAAGAAAAACTGCAAATATGGTGGAATGTTTGCAGATTAAAATAAGTTTTTATATCTTGTAATTATTCCACTCAGGTGACCTTAATACAAGTGACTACAGCTAAGAGTGCTTAATACGTTTCCTAATGTGTGCATATTTAGTTACATTTAGTCTTTTATTATTAGTAAAACTTAAAATCCTCTGCAATATGAAGTATAACAACTAAAAGAAAATTAAAGAGGATTTATACACCAAACAAGTTTCAGTAGGACACCAGGGCTGAAACAAGAGCCGTTGTTAACAGCTTCCATCTGTTGTACTGCAAACTTCTGCTGAGGACCACAGGGCAGGAAGACCGTTAATCTACAAAAGATACGGTATTTATCGCTATCGCTGCAAACTAAAGTCTTAATGCCACAACTCTATTTTTAAATCATTGTTTTATGCAACAGTCTGTGTTTTGTCCCTTATCTAGAATGCCAACTAACATATCCTACCAGAAGCTAATATTCAGACCCATAAACAAGCTGTAAATGCTAGTAACACCTAACTTCACTTTGTGACGGGTGATCTATAAGTACAGCAGATGGTGGATGACAGACATCAAGGTGATGTTACACTTGTCTTTGTTGTTAAAAAATATCTTTTATTGTTCCTATCCAAATTATGCAGACTGAAAATGAATCAAACCTATTTATGCTCATTGCTGTTTGCTTGAACAGTCACTGATAAAAGTGATCGTTCCTCTAGCCTAGCAAAGTACTGGTGCTTCTATTCTAATTTCTGCTCCTCAAGTAAGTCTATTAAGGTAGGAATAGAGAAAAAATGGTGCTAGGCAGGCAATAGTAACTGTGTATCACTGGGACAGCTTTGGTTCAAACTCCTTTTTAAGGCTTTGTAAGCTTGAAAAAGTAGTTTATTACTCAAAAAAAATGTGGTTACTTGTAGTTAAATTATACAAGATTTGTGTGACACAAAAGGAGGAAAACTTAAGAATTATTTAACATGGTCTAATTTTTTTCACTTAAATTTTAACAGCATATTTTTGATCTTCCTTGTATATTTATGCCTGACAGCATTAGTTTTCAAGATTAAGTGTGCAGATCTAAAGGGTGAGCAGACATTTCAGAAGAAAATAGCAACAAAAAGACCACCTTAAAAAGGACCTTGCTTTTTCCTTCTCACAATATTTGAAAAGCTATAGTTAGTTATGCAATATTATTTGGCCAAACACAAAATATGAGAAAAGTTCAAGAGCAGATAATCATTTTAGTTTTTATACTTTTCTGTATAATCATCATATTTTGATGATTCCTGTGTATTTTTTTTATATTTGTATAAATCTCACTATTGTGCTTCAAAATGGTTCACTAAACAATCCAGCAATGGGGTCATACAATGCATAACCCTTTTTTTTTTAAATTAAAATACTCATTTTGCAGCTGAGCACTTGTTCTTGTTTTCAGAGTGTGGATTCTTTTCTCTCAATGAATGTGATTACTTCATCAGATATTAAGCTCTTTTGCAGAGTGAAACACAAATATATCATTAAACAACAACACTGCAACTGTTTACAATTGGTATTCATCATGGCCAGTTCCTATAATCCAGCCAAAAATGACTCCTATACCTTTTCCAGCTGGGCGTTCTGTTTGGACTTATAAAGGACCTCCCCGACGGCAACAAATACTGACAACACCAGTCCTGCAGCCAACACGATGAAGATTCCCCCGATGTTCTGCACTCCAAGAGCGCTCGCCTCTTTACTCTCCTCCTCTGGACAGCCATTGCCTCTCCACCACTTCTCCTTCATCATGTGCAGCTTTCCTTCCTCTTGCAGCTGAAGAATAGCTATAGTGATTTTGTCTCTGTACGGAGAGCCTGTGGAAACAAAAAGCACAACACAAGACTAGTGAATATGTTTAACAGTCTGGAACAGTGCTTGTTTTGTTTGTGGCTGTGTGAAAAACATTGTGACTTGTGATCATAAAACCTGTCATGTTATTGTTGGCTTCTTAGAGGGAGTTTTCATTTGTAAGTCCTTTTTCAAAATCCTGCTAATCTGTATTTTCACAGAGTGATTCCAAAATTCTCACTCATCCCTGCAGCGTGCGGATTATGATGTGCAGGGAGCTGGCAACAATAATTTGGTTTTTTTGTGCATCAGAACCGCTGTCGATTTTTGACAAATTAGCTGCTGTTCGCAGACACTTTCATGCAACAAAAATAGCGCCTAAAAAAAGAGAAGCCCTGCGGGGTGAACATCACAAGGTTCCATATGTGTTTGGGATTATATGTGTGTACTGGAGATAAAAGTTCCACAGTTTCTGTGTTTTTTTGTGTGTATGTAAGCCGAAAGGACCCAAATCCACAGAACATGGGAAAGAGCCAGACTTTATGACATTGAGGCACAGTGGGTGCTGGCATGATCAAAGCTGGAGCAATTGCCGCACAGCAGCTAAGTTGCGGTCTCTCCTGTTCACGGCAGAGCTATAGTGCACATTCTAACCAAAGCAAAAATAAGATTAACACTTATATTAAGCTTTTACGCATTTTCTCTTCTAAAAGCTCATTAGGCTGGTTGTGTACTTACAAACTCATGCATAATGAAGCGTAGTTGTACATCTCCATTTTAGACACTTGGCTCAATGGATTATAAAGCACAGATAAGAATAGATGTGTTTCTTTAGTAGAGTATTTTTAGAAACATGAAATAATCCTGTTTTAAGCTCAAGGGAAATTCATAACACATGGCTCCAGGTAGCTGGTAGCATCACTTTGTTTTGTCACCCTGATACAGTTTAGCCTGTCAGCTTCTTTTTGTTAATTCCCCTGCTATCTCATCTATCATTTATCCATCACCATCCATCATCCTTTCATCTTGGGTCTCTGTGTGTTTACACTGACAAAAAAGCATTGGAACAAAACAGAATATCACTTTGTGCTACTGGTTTTTGTTCTTCTTTTTGTTGCAGCAGATTTTTTTTTTCTTTTTTTTCTGAGATACTTAGCCTCACTTGTATGCATTCCACACTCTGGAGCAAGTACAGGTCTCAAAACACAATCGTGTATATGTATGGGAACTTGCATGTGAGGAGCATTTCCTCACTTCATTTAAAGATGAGAGATCCATTGAGTCTGCGAGTCCCCTGGTTCTGGCTCCTTTCATATTTCAAATGATTAATGATGGCCTAACAAAGCAGGCCTTGGATAAATGCTAATAGGATGGGTCCTTTGAGAGGAGGATATGGAGAGCGGGATATAGGCAAATGGAAAAGCGTTGTTCCCGACACCCTGCACATACGCAGCTACATAACTTATTCAAGATCCAAGGACATCTATCATTCTTACCACTGTCTGGCCTCAAGCATTAGTAGGATCACAGTTTAAGTCAATAGCGCAGAGGATGACGCATTCATGTTTTTGGGCGAAAAGATGTTTGAAAGCAAAAAAAGCAGCTAAAGGTTAAGATGTAATACGTTGCTGTTTCTGGTTTTAAAGCCTGCAAAAGCTTTTTCCACAAGTTGATGAAACAGCTGAGGTTTTCATAGGTTACAGAGCAAGGAAATTAGGTCATAGACACCATTAAAAAAAAGAATAAAAGTACTTCTATCCTTCCCTTCAACTAATAAAGAAATTAACTATCTCAAAACCTCGGAGGAAACATCCTGATGGCTGTAATTTGCCTATTGAGCAATGAAGAGTAGAGCAAGAGGCTGAAATGTGTTGGTGGTCAGTAATTGCTTTTAGATTGGACATTTAAATTCTAAGCTTTATGTGTTTAAAACAAAACAGATTTGATATTATCTTACACTGTCTCACCACATGTAGGAAACGATAACAATGAATCCACCTTTAGGCTCTGTGTGTCCGTCTCAAGGGTGTCACTGCAAATATTTCTGCAAAGGAGCCACAGTGGGGACATATTTCATTGCATCTTTTTAGCTTCCCCATCATCACGGCAATGACTGCATCCCCTACAGATTCATAACTGTCCCACACTCATAGACATAAGTCAGGTTCAAATGTGGGCAGAGAGAAATGTTGCTATCTAGTTTGATGGCTTTCCTATCACTGATGATATGTGCCACTATTACAGCTGGTGAGATGGTCCTCTCTGGCCTTGTCGTGACCACTCTAACCCCTGTGATGCTGGTCCTGGAAGTATTTACAGCTTCTGGCCAGGATGTTTAATATGTTATGGTTTTCACACGGTGTGCTACTGTGCTCTCGTTTTCTGGTAACAATAATATATTTTGAAAGATCTAGTTCCTCTGTTTTATTTTAGAATAGTAATACTGGCTTTGACACAATTAGGTCTAAACCAGCAGCTGAAACATATGCAGGTGCTCATTTTAATCTTCTTCTTAAAGTGTTTATGGATGACATCTAATAAAAAACAAATTCTCATTAGTAAACAGGAACGCAGCGGCTTGTAAAACAGTCTTGAACAAGGATCTTTTTTCACATTTTGTCACTTTACCAAAAAACATTAATGAATTTCATATTTATCTTATTTGACAGATCAACACAAACTAATCCATTGTAAAACAGAACAAATGATACATCTTGTTTTTATTCTTTTTTCCCCTACAGAACAAAATGTTAACTTGTTGCATTTATTCTTGTATTCAGTCTTCCTGAGTACACCTTTGGCTAAGATCATAGTTTTAAAAATATTTTCTGCTAACTTTACAACATCTGGATTCTTTTCTCCAGAAAAGTTAGAACTGACAAATGGAGTCTGTTTACTGCAAGTTGCCTTTCTTGACAGCAATTCTCACTGAAATTCAAGTACAGGCTCTGAATTTGCTTTGATCTAAATGATTTTACCTGAAGCTCCAGCTGTATTTCTAGGGTCACTGTTGGAAGGTGAATATCCATCTCATTCTTATTTCTTTTGCAGCTTGCATCAGGTTTTGTTCAAGCTGGCTAACTCTTTTTTTCTTTCAATTTACTTAATGGTTTCGAACAGCAAGCTCCAGCCACCACCATGTATTATCAAGCTAATGGTGTTTTCACGTGTAGGAGAAAGTTAGTTTTCCATAGCACATAACACTCTGAAAGTAGACAAATTGGCAGATGGTCTCATCTGATCAGAGCACATTGTTCTGCATGTTTTACTGTGTATAATTGTTATCTTAGATTTTTATCCACAAAAAAAAATAAATAAATAAAAAAAATCATGTTTCTCTTTGTTCTGCTGCACAATAGCATTATGTCACATTAAAATCCTTGGAAAATTCAATGATAATAAAATTAGAAAATGCCAATAAACAGCATATGACTGTTTTTGCAAAGTGTATTATGACAATTCGATTCTTAAGAGGCCTCTTTTTTGCACAGCCTTTTGTGACTCTAGTTAGACGTTGAGGACTTAAGAGAAAAGGTTGTTCTTATCTAAACATCAAACCTTTCGCTATATTTTATTTGCATCCATTTACACCCAGCCCTGTAAAAAATCTCTCATTACAATTTTAGCAACAGAAAGCAACGACAAAAACAATCAAATTTAACATTCCCTGAACACAATTATTATAAATCAATACACATTATATCATATTATAAAAGTACAGTTTTGTGTATTTTGTGAGTTTTTTTCCACATATCTTTTAATCAGAAACAACACAAAATATACAAACCAGTCCAAAAAAGAAAACAAGAATGTGAGGTTTCAGGTAATTTACCCATAGGGGTTCCTACTCCATATGCTTTGGAGTCTATGAGGCCTCCAATCTGTGTGAGGTTACAGTTGCGCTGGGTGACAAACTCAATAGTGGTGGACTCCATCAGGAAGGCGTAGTCAGAGGTCAGAACACGTTGAATGCCCTCCTCAACACTCTTCACCATCACAGATTGCCTCCTGCTGTTCATGAACTCCCACATCTTATCATACGTTGAAATCTTTGTCTTCTGCAAATAACCAGAGAAAAGCACCCTATCAAATACTGACTTCTTAATATCTTTTAAGAAAAACGAAACACAAAACATTCATTTCTACAAGCATGTCAAAGATAAAGGATTTATTTAATGTATATTTATAAAGGTCCCATTTTAATGTTTTTCGATATTTAAGAGCTGCAGAGTATCAAAAAGCACAAGGTGTGCGATACTCAGGGACATGGCCATGGTAAGGAAGGCTGAAAAACAACGACATGGACGTAGGATACAACATAATATAAAAAATCAAGACTGGGCCAAGAAATATCTTAAGACTAATTTTTGTATTTTATGGATTGAAATGAGAGTAACTCTTGATGGGCGACATGGATGGATCAGTAAAGGGCAGAGAGCTTCCCTCCGACTCAGACACCAGCAAGGTGGAGGTAGAGTACTGGTATAGGCTGGTATCATCAAAAATGAACTTATGATTCTCTTTAGGGTTAAAGATGGAGTGAAGTTCAACTCCCAGACCTACTTCCAGGTTGTGGAAGACACTTTCTTCAAGCACTGGTACAGGAAGAAGTCTGTATCGTTCAAGAAAAACATGATTTTGATTCAGGACAATGCTCCATCACATGCATCCAAATACTCCACAGCGTGGCTGGTCAGTAAAGGTCTAAAAGAAGAAAAAATAATGACATGGCCTCCTTGTTCACATAGAGAATCTGTGGTCCCTCATAAAAAATGAGATCTACAGGGAGGGAAAACAATCCACCTCTCTGAACAGTGACTGGGAGGCTGCTGCACACAGTGAAGAACATCAAAATACTCATCATCTTTTAAATGAAAGGATCAAGACCAAATAGGAAATATTTTCCGGTCTACTGAGATTCTAAATAAAGTGAGCATTTTTCTATAGACTTCTTCTGTACAGTATTTATGATGCACTGCATAAACCTACAGGGTTGAAAAAACAATTTGGGAATAACGGCAAAACAAACTAACATTAAGACAAGCTAACAATTTACTTTAGTTTAAAACACACTTCTTGATCTAATTAACATTGACGCTACTAAAAAGAGATGCTACCAAAATCCTGAAAGTACAGTTAAAATAAAGCTTCTTCTCCTTGGATTAACATCAAAACAAATGAATGCAAAATTAGTTTTGCATTCATTTGTCACTATGGGTGAATTTCATTAAGCCTTAAGTTGCTGCAGTGCTTGAGGCGCGGGGGAATTGTTATGCTGCGTCATTAGGCATGATCCAGTGGCTGATTTTTATCCATTTGTTTCTATTCTCTTGCTCTTCTAAAGTGTACAGTTTGTAACCTTTATCATCAGTTTAAAGAGCAGCAGGTTTGTGATTCCAGCCTTTGCTCTGACCAGAGGTTATTTCTGATCTGTTAGTTGCGCGAGGCGTATTTGAGCATGTGATTGAACAGACTGGTTCTGAAGTTGTTCTGTGAAAGCAAATGCTTTATGTTAGAGGTCAGGATGGGTCTAGCAATGACTATTTATTGCTTCATCTTTACCCCTCTAGAGATAGGCTTAGGCAAATCCTAGACAAGCTCTGGGCCTCACTGATTACGAAAAGGTCGAAGAAAAAAAAACACTCATTTGGAGCCAATTCTCTCATAAATGCATCATTTTCATTGAGTGAGACCAAGGTAGGCCACTCAGCAGGTGGTTGTGGAATAAATTATTTACAACTGTTACGGGTGTGAGACAATCAGAGCAGATAATACTTTTGTCAGACATCTGTAAATGAGTGCAGAGCCATTTATTTATCGAGAACAAGGTATAGTGAGGATGAATGCTTGTAAATCCATTCAATGCATGTAAATCCAGTTAATCATTATTTTGGTAAAATATTGTCACATATGACACCACAGTAAAACAATAGGTTTTATCTTCTCTTGTATCCCACTAAATAAACATTGAGGTTTAACGGGACCCGTCTTTCACTTTTTACCAAAAGTTAAACATCTGTATTTCCACATTTAATTGGTTGGAATTAGACAGGGATCTGGATTCACTCTTCGTGCCCAATGGAGGCTCTGGACACAGGGGTGCAGTTTCTGTCTGGGACGATTGAAGATAACAGACAAGTCAGCCTCTGTGTCCAAGTGTGAAGCTACATTCTGACAGAGCGTCACATTAAAGATCAGGTTAGGAATTACAGAGATTTTTACAAATAACGTTGCTTAATGCCTCAGCTCGGCTCACTGGTAACCTCAATGAAGGCAGCCATCTTTGTTGTGACTCTGCCTGCCCTGGCAACATGCACTGTAGATTTAATACAGCCTACCTACACAATAGGCAGAAGTTGTCCTGTTAGTATGGAGGACCAAAACTGACATAATTAGGAATAAATGTGGAAATAAATGGATGCTCAGTAAATATGATTAACTGGATATTTTATTAAATCATACCTTAGGGCCACATTCTGCTCATTTACATAATGAGGCAGAACTGGATACAGAACTGGAAAAAGGTCAGGCAGAAAATAATTGGTTTGAACAAAAAAATGTGGTTAAAAAAAGAAGAAAAAAGGCAAACAAATTAAACAACCTAAGTCATTTAAAAATAAAGTTGAAAATTGAAATTATATTAAACAAATAAAGTATTACATAGGTGATTGAATAAAGAAGCTGATTAAGTATCCATTATTTTCTATTTATTTATTAAGCATTTACTTATTTCTGTATTTATTTTTTTTAACGATGTCAGAATCGGTGTTCTACAAAAAGGAGCTGAAACAATGGTGAAAGAAATTTCCATAACCTTTAAAAGAACGTTTAACAAAATACCATGAACGTAACTGAACTCTACCTTGAAGAAGGTCATGGTGGCGCCATCCTCCACCACCCCGTACAAGATTTTGGTTTGTTTAGCCAGGTCATCAGCAGAGTCTATTGGCGACTCCATCCTCTCCACAGTGAGGAAAGCAGCTAAGTTGGCTGTGTATGATGAAATGATGATGAGGGTAAAAAACCACCAGATGCCTCCGACTATTCGAGTCGACAGGGCCTTGGGCATGAGCTCGGAGCCTGAGGTGAGGGGAAGTTGCAGGAAAAAATGTTTAGGCTGCAAAATGTATTTGTCTCATTATGATTCTAAGGTTCTTCACTGTGGTTCTTATTATAATCGTAAAAATTCATGGCTATATCAATTTAACTCATTTTACGAAGTTAGAATTTTTTTTTAGCTTCAGTACATCAACAACAGACTTTAACAGTGTATCACTTAAGGGACGCCTTAACACCAGATGATTTCGAGCACTTCAAAAAACAAAATAATCTAGAAGTAAAGCCTTTAATTAATGCAGGAGAAACCTGAAAGTACTGTCTGATATGCCTGCTGGGAGGGGAATGTTTGCATAAATCAACGATTTCAAATCAAACCCGGTTGATATCGATTGTTCAGAACAGCGTGGAGAAGTGAGAGCCAGAGAGTCATGCACCCAAGGTAACCTCACATCCTGACTCCACACCCCGCTAAGCTCAAGGTGCTGATAGGCCACTGGCAAGAGAAGAGGAGGCTGGATATTGGCAGTTGTTTAATCACGGGCTTGTAATCTCCAAACTATTAAGGTTAGTGCTGCCGTCTCATAAACAGTGTGTTCTAAGTTTTGCTCTGAGCTGGGCCAAAATTCACAACATAAATTATTCAATAAAACTTTAGAGATTAAAAAAAAGGGAACAGCAGTCAAACTTCAGCTTCAACACCAGGATTTAAGTTGTAGAAGGAAAGGAGCATATAGGAACATTTTTGTGGAAGGAATAAATAATAATCCGTTCAATTTAAAATGGAGACATAAAAATAGAGGCCTTTTAGAATATGAGTAATTCGATTTGATATTTCTCAAATGTGATTTCATACTATAAAAATCAAGTAGCAGAAATGTGTTAGCCCTCAGATGATTTGAAATTTGTATTCAAGATGACAAAAACTAATTTCTATGCTTCATTTTATTAATAGTGAATGTTGATTTGTACAGTGGTTAAAACAGTTAAAAAGACCATACTTAACCAAATTTGTACAGTGGTTAAAACAGTTAAAAAGACCATACTTAACCAAATTTGTATTCAAGATGACAAAAACTAATTTCTATGCTTCATTTTATTAATAGTGAATGTTGATTTGTACAGTGGTTAAAACAGTTAAAAAGACCATACTTAACCAAATTTGTACAGTGGTTAAAACAGTTAAAAAGACCATACTTAACCTTTTTTTTCTATTTTACAGTTATCACTGCTTTTGTGTTGGTCTTAAAGACTCCAAAAAAAAAAAAAATTTAGTTACTTGCTGAAAATCTTTTCATATGTGCATCTTATTTAGAAATGCATGTTTAGCCTGTGCAAACAAAGAGCTGCCAAACATCCACTGATGTGTTTTTCTTTTGCCATGAGGCTTTTTTTAAGCACCCAGCCCTCAAGACCAGCGGGGTATGGAGAGCTTCAGCTCCACAGAGCCACTGTAGCCAAAGGCTGAGGAAAATACCTTGCTGCATGAGAGCCCCAACTCCAAACCAGAAACTGTTGAGCAGTGTAAAATTGTTTTCCACAACATCAGAGTCTGGGTTGCATGGGTGCGGGTTGTACCACTCATAGGGGCTGAACCTAGAGAAGAAAGAGCAGAAAAACATAAAAAAATAGTAGAAAGAGCACAGAAAACTCATTTTTTCATGTCAATTACAGAGAGAATATAACTGTTAGGCCGCAGGAATAAAATAATTGCAAATGTTTAAGAAGAACCCTGCTTTTAAGTTGTTGACATCAGATCTCCTTCAAAGAGAAAAGCACATCATTCATGTTTTCATTGAAATCAACATATTGGCATATTTAAATGCCATCAGTTTATTGTGGCTAAGATCAATAAGCTAAAATAATGCTGTCGCTGGTGATAATGTCCCAGTGCTTGATGATATTGGCCATCATTACCGCTAACTTACTCTGGAGTGTTTCCTCAGCAGCTGCAATCAACATTTGGCTGCACATAAAATATCTTCCTCACATTTTTTCCTCTTTTTTTACTTCCTCCTTTTACGTCGGACATCTCTTGTGTTCAAGCAAGCAGCTTGTTCCTATTCTTTCACTCTCTCCTCACACTATTGTCCTCTTTTATTCTAACAACCAACACTTCTTCTCTTTACCCCCAAGGGCTTTGCTTCCCCTATGAAGCAACCCCTTTTAGCCCCATTCATCTGCTGCCTGTCTAGGCAGATTGTTGGTGTCTCTAGGTCACTTGTGGACATTTCCCATTTATTATCCTAAGCAAAAGTGGCATGGCATTAGCACAAGGTGATTGGGTTAGTGTTAAGCATGGGGAACTGATTGAGTTTGTGCTGAAGAGGCTGATAGAGAGAACATTTCTTATGCAGAGTTGAGAGGCCGTCAGGTAATGCTGTTGAGGAGCTTTCTTTGCAACTTAGTGCATGCTAATAAGCCTGTGGTTGTGTTTTAAAAGACTTGGACTGCTTAGAAAAGTGATGCCAATTTGTCAACTGTGGCTTTTAGAGATGCAGAGGGAGAGACACATTGATTGGTTTGTTTGGACGAGTTGTCTGGGTGAAGATATATAATGACGGAATGCCATATCATGCAGCTTCACTCAAAAGTGGCTTTTACTTTATCTTGAATATATAAAGAAGCTTCAGAATGAGGTAAATGGGGTTCAAAATGAGGTAGGAAAATCGATCTATACATTTATGAGGATGAAAAGCAGGAAAATAGACATAGATATAAATTCTAAGACACATGATGCTTTGCAAAAGTATAAATAATGATAAGTTTTTCACATTTTGTTATATTCTAATCAAAGACTTGATCCCACTACTGTATGTATTATAGGCTGATAAGTATGGATATGCACAGTGGACTTCAAGCAAAAAAACAACAACAAAAAAAATCAAAGAAAAACGTCATCATATATTTCAAGGCACATATAATGCCGAGTGTAGAGGAAAAAATATATTCCATTTGATAATGAATTGACCATTCTCGATGTGAGATATCATGTGGCAAAACTTGGAATATCCTGAAAGAAAACTTTTAAGATTACAAAAATTTTAAATTCAAACGTCAGGTTCTCATCCAGTAAGAAAGTGAACCTAAAAACACAACCACAGTAAAAATGTAAAAATGAAATCAGTAATAATAATAATATGCATGGTCAATGATCAAGTCAATGTCAATATTTTAATTCCAATGAGAATCTGTTGCAAAACTTGAAAATCAATGTTTGCAGATGTTTTCTCCATCCAATTTGACTCGAGTTTGAACTATTCTATAATTCCCTATGCACAAATATTTTAGTTTCTAGATCTGCAAAACTGGTGAAAAATAAGTGAAGCAAAAGGTCGTTAGTTAAGAAAGGTTGAATACAAATGAACGCTAAAGTTTTCAGATTTCTTTTATAGCAAATTTTGAAAAGCATCTACCATTTTGCTTTTACTTCATAATCATTTGTTATTCTCAGCTAGTCTATTATTGCAATATATCGTTTGTAATATACCAACATTTCAAAGAGTTCAATTGGTATGAACGCTTTTATAAAACAATGCACGAGGGCTGACATACTTGTGTATTAGCTTGATATCAAGGGAAAGCAGTGTGTACACTTCCTCAGGTGAATTAAAATTTCAATGCAGGACGTGACCGAACTGTGTCAGCAAGAACAGTCTGGCCACAATTACAAAGTGAGGGATATTATGGAGGGGTTGCAGTGCATAAACCTCTCATTACACAGATGAGTGCACATTTAAGACCTAAAAAAAAGAAAAAAAAGAAAGAAAAAACCCACAGGTGATGGTCTGCAGAGATGTGGAGGGAAGAAAAATGATTATTCCCGGTGAGTCATCTTTCACTGGGAGGAGGAAAGAGGACTGAATGCTTGATGCTTTGAGAGCATAATGCTGGCATGGTTTGCTTTTACTCGTCCCTTTAGGGGACAGTATCACCACAAATCAATAATGTTTATGTAACCTGGATAATTCTCTCTTTTTGAATTTCTTTGTAAGTTTTTAACCTTTTTATTTTAATTTCATAGCCTTTAATTATGCAAATATGTTGCTGTAAGCTGTTTGTTGCATAGTATATTTGACAAACAAAGCCAGAATCTGGAAATCTGTGATGAAACAAAGTGAAAGGCTCTTGCATGATGACTGTAGACTTTACATCTCGCTTTAATCTTTTCTTTAATCATGGTTGTCTAATTATCTGATTTTAGATGAAGTCAGAATGCAGCAACATTTTTGAGATGTTGCCCTTCCTTGGCAGCTTTTTGCAATTCTGTCCCCTCGAGAATCATCTGCGTGGACATGGCGGTGATGACACACTATAATTCATCCTGTCAACACCATCAGGATGCCTGATTTACTGGAATGTCAATGAGCTCTGTCTCCTTGGAACCACAGGCAACAGTAATGACACAATGGCCTTGTGGAGCTAAGTGGATTTCAGTTTGTTTGCTTGCACGTACTTTTCCCCTCCTTTTTATGCTCTACAAGAGTGTTTCTGCACAAACGTTTCTAGCTGTGTATATTCTGCAGAAGATGCTGTGTATGTGTCTTGACATCATCACATCCATCCCCAAATCAAACAGTGATGTGGTTGTTCACAGTTATTACATATAATGTGAAGCTGCTGCCTAAGGCAGACTGGGGGCGATGGAAGATGTATGCAGATGGCAAAATAGTGGGTGTAGATCTATAAGTGGCACACTTGATTGGATTGCGTTTGTGTCTGTCTTTGTCTACATGTGTATTCCATTCGCGCAAGGGCCCAGTTGATGCTCTATACGACCTTTTCCTGTGGCTGGCCTGTATTCCTGTAAACTCCTGCCATGCACACCAATAAGAACGGGTGAGGGGATGGGGGGCAGGCAGACGTAAGGTCACCTCCTCAGAATCAACTCATGGGACATGTGAAATTGCAAGCAGAATTTTAAAGGAAATGTTGCCCATCTAATTTTTTCTTCTGTCCAAACAAAAAAAGCACAAACACACTTTCCCCATTACCCCCCTGTTGGATTCAATTTCTGGTATTGGGTTTATAGATTTGTTGTCTTTCCTATCCTAAGCCAAGCGTAAGTAGTGCCTTGGTTGAGTATCAGACATGTTTTCCACCTGAATCTTGCCCCAAATGTGTCTGAAAAAAAGTGCTTACAAAGCTTCAACAACAAGTAAGTCATGTAAACATGTAATAATGCAATTTAAAACATTCGATCTTCTACAGAGGAGGTCACACATTGTAGGTGTTGTTTTGGGATCTGAGAGAGCACCACTTATTTTGTAAATAATAGCAACAATCGATTCAGCCACAAATAGAGCTGAAAAAAAGAGTAAAATATGTTTCTTTATTTCAGAGCTTTGAAATGAGAAAGTGTATTTAGTCAAGAAAAATGTGTGAATGAATTGAGTCAAAGACATGAATCCCTGGTGAGATGGAGGTGTTTAGTGTTTTATTGTGCAAAACTGGGACTTCATAAGCTCACTCTACTCGCTCTATTTGCAGGGGATTAAAGAAAATAATATACCCTGCTTTTGTGGGGATTGTTTAATCAATCTGGCAGCTCTGCAATCAATACCACAATTATGAGAAAACCAACTCAGCAAACTACAGGGAACACTATTTTAGACCTGACTGCATATTTTTAGGCTCCTAGAAATGACCAGGCCTATTTGCATGACTGATATGGTGCACAACATACATAAAGCATACAGTAAGCGTACAATAACAAGATTGCATTTTAATAAAACAACAGAGGATGTGTTTTATTTGAACCAGAATACATTGAACAGTGGTTTTCTGCTACTCACTTACCCCGTCCAACTATGGAAACAAATGCTCATATTTGCATATTCTGAACTAACTTAGGTGACAGTTGCTGCATTCCTCTCATGTGATCATTTTGCCAGTAACATTTGCTGAGATGTGCATTAAACCCAAACCTCTCTAGGATGAAAGGAAAAGAGCCCTGGGGTCAACACACATTAGACTGCATCAGCCATGCATCGGGGATTTAAGAGGGAGGGGTTCACCATGATGAATTAAAAACTCAACACCACACATTTCTCACACTTTATCAGGAGATATGCAGCTGATTTTTACAGATGCAATGTTTGTGAAAAGCAAACTTGTAAGCATAAGCTACTGTATATTTAAAGACCACTGTAGTGTGAGGATTAGTGTAAGGAGAAAAATGTGTCCTTAAATATATTTAATATTAACAACAGATCAAATGGGTATTTTGCTACTCCTGTACTATGTAACACCTGTCTGTCAGGAAAATAGCCAGACAGCTTGACTGGCAGGAAATATGAGGATAAAATCAGAGGGGTTGACATGTTACCTGGCTATGACAAACAGCACACAACTGACACCCAAGCAAGCCAGCAGAATATACATCCAGATATCCGGTGAAAGTGGGTTGAGGAAAGAGAAGACCCCGGGATTGGTGCCGTTGGGCTTCCGGTACAGGATACTTATCCCCAGAGTCATGAAGGGCTTTGAGAAGTCGATAACCTTCTCCCTGGCATATGTGATGGCCAATGGGGCAACGGCAAGGTCTGCTTTCTGCAATCAGACAATGGAATTAGCTTTGACAGGGTCAAAAGATTTCAATATAGACAAAGAAGCAGGCCAGCAATCAGTTTAATAACCATCACAACAACCAACCAACCAACTGTTAAACTAACCAAAAAACTATTAGACCAGAAAACCAACCGATCATTCAACCACTCAACTGAATGAACAAGCTAACACCACAACAATCATCTTCCCAACCAATGGATCAAACTGCACAATAAACAAAATAAGTGTTAATCCAAAAAAAGAACACTAAGCAACTTTACAAATAAATATTCAAGCAGCCATCCAATCAACAGACAACAAAATGAATAAATAAGAATAGATATTAGTTATATCATTAGATAAATAACAAATGATTTGCATTAGTTAGACCCTTTAAAAAGTAATAAACAAAAACAATCTATGAAAAAAAAACAGAAAAAAAAACTGGCAATGCAATGCTTCAGCTAAACAGAGATTTTCTGGAAATTACAGGTAACATGTCTAATCCTTCTTAGTTTGTACCAAAGGTGAGTCACACAGGCAACAGTCTTTGCTGTAGATTAATCTGTGACAAATTAACCTTGTGTCCCCTCTGAACATAACATTAGACCCTTGGGCTCCTGCTAAGCACCGGTGCCTGAGTATTTATACATAATCCTTTCTAGAGTTATTTAATTTTGAGCAGCAGCTCTGTGTAACCCTTTTTACTTGAGCTCCTACTCAAGGTTTTCTTTGATGTTTTAGTTTGCGCTAATTTTTTTCCTCATGGCTATGATTGCTCAAGTAATAAAAAGAAAATCAGCTTTTATTTTGTACAAACATTAAGCCGATATTTTTTCATCACCACTCAGGTTCTATCTACAGTATGTTTTTTAATACCAGCAGTGGGCAGTATTTAGTTGCAATGACATTCTCGTTACATTTGGCTATCAAAGGGCCGTACATTGACATTGAAAATTTTAGAAAGTGAAGCTTGAAGATGTTTAAGATGATTTTTAATCAATCATGCTGTTTATGTTTCAGATAACATCAAGATGAAACATTAAAGATAATACCCAATAATTAATCTGAAGTCTTGAGTAGTAAAAAAGGCAGATTTCTTTCTTCTTAAAATAAAATTGCCAGAACCTGTGTCACTGGGTGCAAAAAGTTGATCATGTCCATCCTATTATAACCAACTGATATGAAGTGCACATATATTTTTTTATGGTTTGTTAATACACCATCTCACTTGAAATATTCCACATGGCTATGAGTTAACTGGGCTCCCATGGTATCTACTGTCACCAGTTACCATTTCTGGGATGAGGTGGAACATTCCTGTGGCATCATGGATTTGCAGCTGATAAATCTGTAGCAACTGTGTTATGGTGTCATGTCAATGTGAACCATGATCTCTATAAAAATGTATGGACACCTTGTTGAATCTAAACAATGCAGTATTAAGGTAGTTATGAAGGCAAGAAGTTCTGCCAGGGAAGTGCAGGCCTAGAAGCTGGAGGACACTAGGGTCCTTGAAAAGGCCATAAGTTCCTGGGTATAAAATCCCACTGCTACTCAGGGACCATGAGCAAGAACATTGTCCCCAAAACACTTCCTTGAGCTGGGCAGGGGTATCCTTACAAAATAGGTTAAATACAGAGGACTAACGGACAATATTGCATTGAAAAAAGTGGTTGGTAGGTCCACATTCTGTGCAAAAAAAGCTGAGACTTCAGAACATCATTTTACAACCCTGTGTTTTTTGAAAATATCTAGACCTGAAAGTCAATTTCTTCTTTACTCATTTTGACAGAATTTAATGTTTTAGCTTACGAGGAAACATGAAAAAAAAACACCCATAAAACACTAGGACTGCAGTGTAATCTTATTCTGAAGACGTACTCTGTATTCAAGTGAAATTCTTTGGAAAAGATGAGTTCTAGCCTCATAGAAGGGAAAACAACAAACCTGCGTGCTGCAGCATGCATATTGCCCTGATACACATTGACTCACATGGTCCATGAGCTCCCGCACCATACCATTCCACTGGCCGGTGCCCTCATCTAGTGCTCCATACTTTCCATCTTCCACTAATCGCACCTCATAGCGAAACCCCAGGATACCAGAGAGTTCCCTCAGCAGGTCGATGCAGTACCCCTCAAAACGATCATTCCCATATAGAGGCTTGTCCGACTTCTTAAACATCACATATGGCTCCTCCTGTCAAGGAAATACATGCTGGTGTAGAAATTAGAGTGTTTTGCAGTGTATCTGTTTCCATAGTGAGAGCGTTCAGTGCTTGTGTTCTTTTTCTTGTATACCAGAATAGTGGATACACGCAGGGATTTGTTTGCCAGGGAGTCTGTGATGTTGGATGTCTTGCTTTTGTGTGTCTCTGTCATATTTAGACCGCTGGGAGGATCCCATGTTCCAATCTGTTATAACAGTTTAGTGTCAAGTTCACATCACCTTTTGTGACTTCAAAGCAAAAATAACTAAAATATTAAAAAATGTCTTTTTTTAAAACTAAAGCTTTAGAGATATCACTCAGCAAAAATGGTACCAGTTAAGGACGCACCTTTTCCAGCCCTTCCTCCTTTAGGCTTATGACATCTAGATCGAAATCCGTTCTAAGCCCATTGGTCTTATTGAAAAGAACGCGCCCCGTCAAGCCATCCCAGTGAGCCTGGAAAGAGAAATTTACTGAAATCCAAGAAATCTCAAGAAAATCCAACTTTACTAAACGTAAAATTTTCTCTCCTGATTTCTAATTCCACCTGGCTCTTACCTCACCTTCTGTCTATGCAACACAACATGCACCAATAAAGCAGCAAGAACAGAGACAGGTTTGACAGGTAAAAGTTCATTATGCATGTGGTTCATTGGGCTTGAAGTTTAACATCAAAGCTGTTTGGAGGAACAGACGGGTGTTGAGAGCAGCAGAAGCAGGATAAGGTGTGGATGCGGGGGTGGGGTGGTGGTGTGGGGGAGCACTGGCTGCAACAATGGCTCATTGTGAAATTACCTGCAATGATACCATCCACAGAATGAAAGAGCTTTGTAGAACAAAGCGAACGGCTGACCCTGACTCGAGTTAAGGAGACAGTAAGGTTTTGATCAAAACACAGGATGAGATAAGCATGGAGAAAATATAGGGGGAGAGAGGAAAAAAAAATCATCCCACAAATAATTACAGTTATTGTGAGTAAAGCAGTGTTTTCTTTGGATTACAGTTTCAAAAAGATTGCTGTAAATGTCATGATTTGATTACGATGATCATCACAACAAAGACAAAATGTTTCCTATGGAAAACAATGTTGAAATTGTTAACTGAAAAAAAAAAAACACTGAACAAAACAAATACTGCGAAACATGCAAGAAAGAGAGAACTACAACACGGTTGGGCCCATCTGAAGGTGATTGCCATTTTACCTCTTTGATAAGGTTTATGAAACGGCCTCCAAAGCGCCACGGCTTGTGGCGATTACACTGCAGAGAACTGACGGTGATTTGCTGTGACTGTTGCACTGCTACTGCCACCACATGCACGGCATCGTACATCAGAGCTGCGTCCGTCTGCAAACAAGAAGGTAACATTATCAGACATTTTTACAAGACCTGTTGACACGTCCGTCTGCATGACCTTCCTTCTCCTCATTTTATCACCTGCAGAAGGAGCATAGCAAACTATTTAAAGTCTTTTGTGTCTCTCTTTACTTGCAGGGAACTTAAATCAGGATTATCACCAGCAATAAATGCCCTGAACAAATGGCACTGTGTCTTAGCCTGTTAGTAAAAATATCCGGCTAGTGTCTGAGGCAATCAGAAACCTCTGCCAGACAGAGGCTTTCAGTGGAAGGCTGGCCTGTCAGTGTAAAGACTAATGGGCCCTGATGGGTGTGCCTATTTTCTAGAGAAAAACATTGTGAGAAAAACAGCCACCAGTGTAGACAAGACCATTTTTGACAGGTTCACTCAACTTGCAGATAGAAAAATGACTTAGATATACATTGAATTAAATGTTTCAGTTACTAGCTGATGCTGTATCTTTAATCAAAATAAGTTTAAGTAATTAAGTAATTTCTGAACCACTTTGAACAATTATTTTTAGCTGCATTCTTTTTTTCTGAAATGTTTCAATCATCTTTGTACATCAAACTGACAATGTTTTCTTTTTAAGTAAATCAACATTTTTATCAGTCTGGATTGAGAAAATTTGTCTACATCAATTTTAAAGTCTTTAAAAATTATTAGCATATTTCTTTTGGGACTTTGATTGGGACATTGTAAAACTGTTTGGATTAATACTTGTGCTTTAATCTAAACCAATTTATTTTAGCCTCCAAAACAGGTAAAAATACTGGTTCCAAAACATTACTTGATGGGCCCTGCTTTGGTTTACACCAAGAATCCCTGATCCCCCTTCTAAAAGAATAAGTCAGCTGTATGGAAATACTTTCGCTACCCGAAGAAGATGGACGGAAACAGCTTGGAGGAACTATGTCTCTGTACCTACAGGCTGCAAATGGTGTTTTAGGATATAGGCAGCTGATGGAGGAAATACGTCCAACATGATGTTGCGCCACCTATTACTAAATGCAAATTTCAAGTTTATGTCGTCTTGAAATGAACATTCTTCCATTAGCATCAGGCATTGGTGTGAAACCAATAGAACCTGCTACTGAGGCTGGCAGCGTGGTGACTGTATTGGTCACAAGTTTGTCAGCCAGAGTGTTTTTTTAATTTTTTTAACTGTGTCAGGTATAAAGATCGATGTGCAGATCTGTGTGGAGGTTTGTGCTGTTTTTCTTTTTTTCTCTCTGAAAGGTACGACTGGCAGCCACAGGTGGTTCCATTATGTAGCAATCAGGAGGAGGCAGGAGTCATGAGGAAGGTGTCAGAGCATTAAATCACCAAGAGTTGCACCTGACCTGATCTCTGCTCCTCAAATCCAAGAATAAAAGAACCTCAATAAGAGTTTCACACTAATACTTGTTTTTTTTACCCACAGATCGGTTTTGTTCTGGAGCCAACCTTCATGTAGCTACAACTCGGTTCTTGCAAATCTGAAGGGATCCAAATAAGCCAGCCTAACTATGTGCTGATGCCTTCCTGGAACTCCTGTTTACCAACGTTCCTGAACTGACCAAGACTTCTTTACTGCTCCTCTGAACCACTGGCTGCACATCTATCCTCCTGTGTCCACTACTAATAACAGTCTACTGAGAAGCATTACACAAACTGCTGTTCAGCTTGTCAGTCAGAGCTCTGGGTCCCACTTCAAACCTCTCTT
>JAUZNJ010000035.1:104636-132735 GCA_034780135.1 Jordanella pulchra
TTCACTGTATTCCTCTCAATAAACTGTTGAACTTTTCCCTTTGTCCGAGTGGTGTTCTGCATATGGGTTCGAGCCCTTAACCCATCATGACAGCACTCAAATAAGATGATAAAGTTGGTTTCTGTTTGTTTTTTAAATGTCAATTCTCTTGTTAAATTATGTTATTTATCTGTTCAAATCGACATAAATACACTTACCTGAAGAAAAGTTCAATCATTTTCTAATATTTGCATTTGCATTGGTTTTGGGGGTCCTGAACACATATGCATGCCAAACCTTCAAGATTCATGCTTGAAAAAAGAATAATACTAAAAAATGCATAATCTCCATTCATTTCCTTAAGGGAAAGGTCTGAAAATGGACCCATGTTTACAATGAACTAATCTTTACTTATACAATAAGTTAAAACATCTGACTGCATCACTTAGTCTTTTCACAATTTTATCAGAAATAATTAGAGAAATCATAATTGATGTCATAGTTATTTTTTTTTCATTTAAGGTTTTCTGACCATGGGAGTCTGACTGGATCAGTCCTCATAACACAGTTTAAACTTTACTACCAAGGGGAAAAGCAATGAGAATTAACGCACCAACTACAAATAAAAAGCCTCTTTGCGAGTAATCTTTAAGCGATTTTTGCACTGGCTATAAAAGGGTCTCTTGTTAGTGCTATAGCAGCCCGAAATTCATTTGTCTCTTGTGGCTGCTTATGAAACGTGAGCAGAAGGGGGAAGTGGTTTTATTTACATGACATTATGTTACATCAAGTGGTTGCACTCAATTAGGGAAGCCATCACAATGGTTTTAAGTCTCTAATACAGTCTGCTGAAAGGGACCATGACTTGCTAATAGGGTGTAATTCCTTTTGTATCAGTATCCATGTGCGATGGCAGGGAGGGAAGGGAGGAGGGGGTAAATCCGTATCATCAGTAAAAACAATGCATCAATTAAGCAATTAGCGAGGAACAAACTGGGCAGCTTTCCAAACCCTCCCAATAAGGCACTGTGCCAAGGGGGCTTGTAATGTTCATTATACCCACATCACAGAGATGGAAAGGGAGAGAGAGAGAGTAAAAGAGAGAGGCTTGTCTTTTCATTTGCAAAGTCGAGGCATTTGTCTGCCAGCATGGAGACGTTTTGTTCCACCAGATGTGCTTTTTAGTGAGGCCACATGGTCGGTCAGGGCTGGGGAGAAGGTGCATAAGAGCAAGAGCGTCTTGTGTATGGGGTGGCACCAAACGGCCTCTTGGCTGCCATCTGATTAATTAAGACTTGAAAGGGGCCCAGTGGCAGCAGGGTTTTAATTGTGGTAATTGGGGTTAATAAGGTGCCATTACATACGCTGATCACAAGTATTGTTTCATCCAGATGGGCAAATTGAGCAGGGTTAAACACTGATGGTATAAAGGATGGGAGGAAAGGAAGGAAGAAAAGAGAGTGTGTGTGTGTTTTGGGGTGGGGGTGGAGGGTGGGTACAGGGAAAGGGAGACTTGGCAGGCTTTCATAGCACTTGTTTCTGCATGTTAACACCATGTATTCCCTGTCGGGTATTCAAAGCCTAATACACCCATAATTAGCGGTAAATCTTCCAACCTAAAGCTACCTTGAACTATAAAAGTTTTCAAAAATTAAACTATAAAAAGCTTAAATGATGTTGGAGATTAGAGAAATTATACAAAGTCATATTTTTCTTTAATCATATTCAACTCCAACTTCCTTTATTAACAGCAAAGTCCATCCATATAGTCTTATGTGAAGGTGATAGTTCTATCGGACATAACCAGACTTCCCTGTCTGCCAAGACTAAAGTCCTGAACCTGTACAATTTCCTGCAAGAGGGCTTGCATAGCTCCGACTGGGATAAACCCCAAATCTATTTTAGTTGGATAACACAGAAATTCAGCGGCAATTTCATGGGTCCGGTTGAGGGAAAATTCACAATAAAATCTATCAATTGCATAGGCAAACAGTAAGGTTTGGAGTTGCACAGCACATATAAAACAACAGGGTAGACTGGGCATAAACAATCAATAAAAGATTTTAAAAAACAGGATACTCTACCCAAGAAAGGAGCCTCAATAGGACAGAAAAGGGATGAATTAGTGATCCTCTTTGAGCTTATCACTCTCCTTGAAAAAGAAAAAAAACTTTGATAAACTTCACAAACTTTAGGAAGACAGAAAATGGAAATAATAGAATCAGTGATCATCTTTTAGTTTCACACAACAAAACAATAACAAAAAAAACAATGAGGATTAGTGGAAGTGAACGCACGTTATCTCCCCTTTTTAAACACAACAAAAGAAAACTTTAACAAACTTTACGGATCTCTGTCAGAGAATCACCTCTCACTACCTCATCCAGTTTCCATATAAACCATCCAACAGCCTTTGTTACTGAATTTTTCTTTTCTTTAAACATAGTTCCCATTATATTTCTAATATAAGTCCATCCTCTATATCCTCTATATGTTCTGATTAGAGATGCTGCACAGCAGTCTGGTCAAGTCAAGTGTGGCTTTTCTTTGTAGCTGTTCCGTTTTTTAATTTTTTTTATAACTTTTAAAATCTTTCCTAGTCGAATGTCGGACAATGTTTCCATTCATGGGGCACAGAAAGAGAAGTGAAAAAAAATCTACATATATTGGGGTTTGTTCACATTGCATAGTCAGAACCTTTCTATACCTGTCTGTCTATGTGGAAAACAATAAAATCCAGTTTTAAAGCAGAGCAGGTTTGAGTCTGACTCCTTTCAAAGCATAAATCCAGGACTATGATGTGGGTATTCCCCCGAAGATTGCACTCTAGACCCCTCAACCTATGCATGGAAATAGCTCATGTAAGGGGCATGCCAAAAAAAAAATCACCCATAGAACACAAAAGACCTGTGAAAACATAAAAACATTGCAGATTTCACTCGTAATCTTTTGAGCTTAAGAGCAATAGGGCATACATTCTGTGCATGCAAGATCTCCAAGGCAAAACCAGAAAACGATTTTGCTGATCCACAGTTTTGAAAGGAAATTTTTTTAGTAGACCCACGAGACTAAAGCTGGACATTGGGGAAGATCTGAGTCTAGCTACACCGTGCACAATACTAATTGCAATTCAGAGAACACAACAGTGGAACATGGTTGTAGTAGGATTGACCTGGGGCTAAGGGTTAATCTGCAGCATCCGCTCAGACCTTCAAGTGTGCCTCTAATCTGCAAAAGAAATAAAGGGAATAAAAAGGTTTGTGATTTGCTTTTTGTCAACATGAAATTTACCTGCTGTGACATGATCTTTAATAGTCTGTAAGTGCTTGAAAACCTTTATGATGTTACAAAATGAAAAGTGTTCATGTGAAAAGAGATGTCAACAATTCTAAAGATGAAGCTTGACTGTTAGTTGTTGTAAACATCTTATGGCAGTTATTAAGCTTATGCTGGTTTCTATATTTTTTCCTTCCTCAAACTCAAAATATAGTTTAAGAACTTATTATTATTATTTTTGTTGAGTCAGGTAAAGAAAAGTTTGATAATCTAAAATATTTTTGTATGACCAAAAAAAAAGTTATATTTAGGGGACATATACCTTTTCACCGCTTTTTATATACGTACAGAAAACACATGCAAAAAAAGCAGTCAGTTAGTGTCAAATGCATACAACAGAAACATTAAAGAAAGAGAAAAATCGTGATTTTTGTCTTATGACAGTTGTGTATTTTTTCTTCTGATTTAAGATCTTTGCAATTATGCCATGCCAGAATATACCATCTGCCTGACAGACCAGATCCTGTGCAGCCACTTAAATGCTAACCTTTAGAACAAACTGTTTATCCATCAAAGGGACAAAGTTCAGATCTGACACATGACTAAGCAAAAGTACTAGCACACTTTGCGGTATCCATCAAAAAGTGGAAAGAATGTTGACCCGAGATTTTCACTCTCTTTAGTTACAAATTTACTTTACCATAGTGGTTGTGCACGTTTAGAACCTTTCATCAAGAGTGAATAAATTGCTGTACATTGCACCTTCCTCTCCAGGTAGTGAGTTTGTGTGTCCTAGTGATTTAAGCTAACATGGCAAAGCTCTGTGGAGTGTATCTTCCTCAGCTGCTGACAGCAGGCACAAAGAAAAGAGGCACTTATAGGGATGGAGAAAAAGTACCGGTAAGACAAAAAATGGACGCATCATCACTAGTGGTGCGGGCACTGCTCCGTGGTCTTCTTTTCTGGCAGTGGAGAGACAGGAGAACGCTGGGCCAATTAATCAAAGTCAGCTGTAGCTGAGTGCCTGGAGTCAGTCATGATCGCTACCTTAACACTCACACACACCTCCTCCTTTTCCACCTTTGCATGGTTCCAATAGGGAGTACATTCACACACTACTAATGTTTTCTTGGGACTCTCAGCGGAAGCTGTGCTTATATTGACCATAAAGTGACACATTAACCCTTAAACAGTCTGCACAACATCCTCACATAGCTGCCCCAACCTATCCCGATTGAGTCTATGAAGTCATTCCTCAAGGTGAGATTAGAGTCTTTTTAGCGAGATGCATAACTGTGAGTGCCTCAATCCCCTATGAACCTAAAATGCACAGATCACCTCCCTTGCTTCTATATAAATTTGTCAAAGTCGCACTCCTGCATAAAAGCAACTGTAGGAACTGCATATTTAAAGCAAAGGTGCTGTGTAATCTCTTGATCTTATATCAGATTCAACAGTGCACCTATATACATTTTCTGCCTCTGTCAGACTCTCATCCTCACGAAAACAAAGAAACTGATCTCCTCTTTGAACCAAAGTGTTTTTCTTTAACAACTAAAATAATTCATCTTTCATAGTATCTCAAGATTCCCCCCCTCCTCCCTTTCCTGATCTTTACCACTACTGTCATACAGTAGAGTCAACTAATTACAACCACCTTCATGATTACTTCAGCTGCTTTTTACATGGAACCATTCCATTTTTTTTACAAACCAAATTAAAAAATGTACTTGAAAATCCTCACCAAGTTCTGCAACACAATGCTTTTTGCTTTTGCAAAATGAAAGATGGAGCGAGAACTTCTCAAATCAGGGCAAAGTTGTATTTCTTTTGGATGCAGTGAGAGTGAAAAAGCAATATAGAGAATAAAGCTTTCCCCTTGTGACAAAAAGAAAACAAAGTTATGACAGTTTCTTAATATTCTAATAAAATCAATCATACTGTAGATTCAACACGTTTTATGTTCTATATTTGACCATAACCTAAAAATGTTAGTGACTGCAAAAGTTTGAAACTGAATGCATGTTGACCTACAGTATATTTGACTGAGAAATTAAAAATACGGTTAAATTAAAATCTATGGAGCATGGTATATCCATGATTCGCATCACTGTCTACTGTCAATGACGGCATATAATGATACCTTTTCCAAACATGTGAGTAACTGGTAAGATTAAGAGCTATGTATAGTTCAGCCTGTGCCTGGAGAGACAACAATATATAATTAACAATGAAATTTATATCACTGGAAAAGTAACAGTAATTGAATAGATTTACATTGACTTTGATGTATTCGTCTTAATTTTTTGTCTTTTCTTTACTTGTAGAACATCATGATGTTTTAGTTTTAACTATTTTAATTGCATGATACTTGATTAAAGAAATACCACTAATGTATCCCTTTCTACAAAATGTTAAAAATGTATACAATCTACTTAATATTATTCAACACTGAACTAAACTAACTGTATAATAATAAGATATGTAAGGTTTACAATTTTTATTTGAATATATTCACTTAAGCAAAAACGTAAACTTGCTAAATAACCTGCTAATTTACACATTTCTATGTGCTTATCAAGCTAAACAACTTCATAAATCAGGCTATTTGCTACTTTTCCTGAAGGAAGCTGCTTAACAGTTCACTTCTTGTTCCTTCAAATTGTAATTTTAAGTTTTACCCAAGTAGAAGTTGGAGTTTGTTGTTGAGAAAAAAGTACAGAAATCATTCCTCAACATGTGGACAGCAATGTACACCGACAGGTGAGGGAGAGCCGGGAATAATTACTATATGCAGCAGTTATTTTTAAAAAGAGTACTAGGAAGTTAAAAAAATCATGCAGTAAGTTGTGAATTACTGAATAATTGTCAGAGACCAAAACATTTTGCAGCTACTTTGATTCAATTAGTTTTAAGCATGACTTTTTAAATCAAATCTCCCTTTTTTCATCTTAAAAGTTGTTCTTTCCACTTGGTTGGTTCTACTTGAAGCCTGGGTCCTCCACTGGAGGCCTTGGAGCCCAAGGGTTCTGCACAGTATTTTATCTAAATGGTCCAAAGATAATTAACTGTCAATATGACATAAAACTCATATATTTTTTTTTTCCTCTTCGGTGTCCATTGTCCAAATGTCCCAGTCTAAAGGAGGGAAAACCCCAGCCACTGCAGTCCCATTTTGGTTCCTTCTCTGAAATTTCAGTCTTGCCTTCAATTTTGGAAGAGAATTGGATCTTTCAGTCCCTTCTTGACACTAAGTCAGTATATAGTACTTAAGACCTTAAGTACTATATACTGAAACAAAACAATCTCACCTGTCTGCTACCATTGTTGGACAAACTCTGCACTGGTGGCAGCTCCACCCCAAACTTAAATCCTCTTTAGGAGACAGTTGATGCATTTGTCAAATGAATATCTCACCTGTAACTTCATTAAAATTTAGGTTATAATTCAGTTGAATGCACTCTTTCTAATCGTAATATGATTTTCCTTGGATGTAAAATGAAAAAATAAAGAAGTATTTTAGGAATTCTTTTCTTTTTAAAGCAGAATTCTGGTGTGTTAATTTCTTAAGAATTACTGTGCGATATAAGCTGCCCTGTCCTTATTAAAGCCTTCCGTCAAACTAACCATAAGGTCATTGACATTGTGCTTGCAGCTCATGTTGTGGTAGAGCTAAAGTATGGTAAAAAATAAAAAAAAATATCCGGTGGTGATTAAGCTATAATGTTCATTAACTTTCATTACCTTTGCAATTAACTGCATTTCATCAAATTACTCCTTAAAGCAACCGCGATTGAAACAAATTGAAGAACTAAAGTAGAGCCATTGGTAAAAAAAAAAAAAATACATTTTCTGTTGATGTTGAAACTTTAAGCCACAACTTTTCATGTCTAACCCAATACAGCTTTATAAAAGTTAAACACGCAAATCTAAAACCATCTTGTGACCATCTCTTGGCATTCATTTCCTTCTTTTTTTTTTCATTTTTCCATGCTCTCCTCCTGCTCCTTGACATAAAAGCCAAATGATGCTCTAATGGAGTCTATGGGGAGCCAGCATTTACCACATCTGAAGCAAACAGGCAGGTTTCCTCTGCTTTCTGTACCACTGAGAGCCTGCACGCTCTGCTCTCTATTAACACCATCTCTAACGGCTTCTTCTACACAAAGCCCTTGGCACTCTATTGTGTGTCCCACTGAGCCCTGGTAGCCAGTCCGAGTTTTCTACAGCTCTTCTTTGATGTGTGTCAGTGTTCAACACGCTGCCTTCTTTTGTCAAGACACTGCTGAGACAATTGATGCAGACAAAGATAACATCTCATGTTACATTGGGGGAGGCTCTTTTCCAGTGAGGCCAGGAAAGAAATATTAAAAGCTAGAGAAAAGCCATATTGGGTGTGACAGCAACACGATGTTGAGCTGAAGAACTACCAGTAAGGAAGTGGGTTCTTTCCGTAGTATCTATCAACAGCTGTCCATGAGATGGTTTAAAAAACAACATTTCTTCACACGTTTTCAGAGAATACTGCTGAAAAACGGCAAATGAATCTCACATTAACCTACTGTAGACAGACTGGGGCTTGCAAAACAGACAATGACCTTTAAAAGACAATATGCTAATAAATAGCCGCGGCGAGGGCTTCGGCACTCCAGACAAAGGGACCTTGGGAAACCGGCGGAGTTTTAATCAGGTGCAGCTCTTTCAAAAAGAGCCTGTGGCCACATAATTGATCCCAAAAGGTATGTCCCCGTGCAGAACCTTGGGATGGTGCTCCATTACTATAAAGAACTAATAGTGCTCTTTGTTTTGCTCTCCGGGAGGATAGGAAGATTGAAAACTATTGTATATTCTTAGACTACAAAGGCCACAAATGGTAAGCATTTTAATGACGGAAATGTTTTTATGCCTTACACCTCCTGAATATGGAAGGAGGATGGGTGTATGCTTTTGCCCCTCTGGTGAAAATGTATAGGCAAATAACCAGGTCGAGATCAAAACATTATTTAAAAAGTCACTGAATCAGTATTATTACAGATTCAGGTAAGAGAAGCCATGTTTGTTTTAATGTGTGTATTTGAATGTGTGTGCTGGTACCCACCAAAACATTGCCCTCGGTGGGTTTAAATGCTTTTGCTGCTGTAGCTATTTTGCCTTAACTGGTAAGAACAAAGCACCATGTTTGAATTATATCAGCATTTCTGCATACTTCAGATTCTTAAATATGCTCCATTACTTAGAGCACGCATAAATACATGTTCACATACACAATTTGCTTCTAACCACAAACTTCAACATATTTTACTGCAATTCCTTATGATAGACTGGCGCAAAGTAGACCAAATTGTGCAAAGTTAAAGAAAATGTATATATATCTTTTTTTAGGGTTAGGTAGACAAAGGCAACTTAGTAGGTTGGGCCACATTTTAAACATATTTTAGATGATGTAATTGTGCTATAGGAAGTTTTTTTGACCACTGTTCTGTAACAAAAAATGGAGGCCTTCAAAGAGCAACTTAATTTGTACAACTGCAAAACAAAATACCTATTTATAGAGGAGTTCTGATGGTTAAAGACAGTGCCTTAAATTTGAGAGCATAAGAATAATTATAACTTCTGATTAAGATACATAAATGTAAACATAGACAACTACAGGCTGTTGTGTGGTTATAAGAATATGGGTGTGTTAACTACACTTTTCAAAATTAATGTTTTAAGAAGATTAAAAAGGGTAGAAGTTGTGATTTATTTACAATCATGCATTTCTAGGTTTCTTCTTTTCCACAGCATGACATGGCCACCACCATCCATGTGTGGATGGTGGTGGCCATATTTTGCATGTAGACAAAAAAGGTTTAACATTACAATAAGATCTGCAAATTATTTATATTCAAATGTTCAGGTTTTGTTTTTTTGGAAAACTCTATACAATTGTATGCTTGTGCACCATCTTTGTAAGGCTACAGACCTCCAGGTTCAGCTCCCCTGAAAGCAACTTGCAATATTGTTCCAAAACAAAGCAATCTCCATCTGTGTTTAGGAACCTTCCAGCAGATCACTTTGGAAATGCAGATTGAAAAGTTACAGAGTATCTTGTAAAGCAAGGTCACATTCACCCCACTAGATTAAATCCTACATCAAAGACCCACAAATATGACTGACCTGGTAAGTGGAGTATCTGTTTTTTTTGCAACTTTTATCTTAGTTCACTCTTGTGTTTAATGGGAGCACACACTGTGGTAAAGCGGGTTAATTCAGCAACAGATTTTACCCTCTATATGCAAGTTTTTGAGTAGGGAAACCCCGCCAAGTGCTGAACATTGACTTGAAAAATCACATATATAAAATTAAGTTAATAGTTGCATCAAAACTTTTACAGTTTTGCTTTAAGATAAAATAAATTTTGTAGTTTGAGAAAGAAGAAACAAGACTCTGACCTTTTATGCAGGGCACCATAAAAAAAACACAAAACTTTTCTTTTAAAAAGAGCATGGAGTTACTACCTAAAAAAAATTTCAGATTTTACTTCAATTATGAAAGCTGCCATTGATTTAGCGATATAGATGAGATAAATATGTATTGAGCCTGCCAGTGGTTTCGGTGGCTGCCAGACGCTGTTCCCAAGTACAGTTACTCAAAGCTTTTGTCTGCCACCACAATGTAAACACATGTGAACCCTTGGCAAGGGAAAACACATCAGAGCTAAACCGCGGTTTATACTGATTACAGACTTGCAGATGCGGCGGATTCTGTAGTAGAAAAACAGAACATGAGGAGGGGATCCTCCGACTTCCAAGTTGTCAGGTGAAACCGCAGCGGCCTGCTGCTGCCGATGCTGACTCTGGTTTATATTGGCTCCAAATATGAAGTTGTGATATCCTGTTTAGAGAAAGTGCACAATTTCTATGCTCAGTTTAACAGTTTAGAGATGAAACTCCAGACAGAGGTGGTTTCTAAATTTGGTGTTTTGATACTACGTGCATTAGTGGAACCGAACAAACCATCTCTTGTCCAACTAATGCACAGGGGTGGAAAAGAATATAATGCACTGTGGTTTTAAATGTCACCCCCTCTAACTGGTAAGAATGATCTTTGGAAAACAGATCAGGTAATTGCATTACACTTTCCAGCCATGGAGGGATCATCTTTCCCAGCTGGATAAACACAACACACACAGCACAAACATCAGCTTAAAATGTGAAATCCAATCCCGATCAAAAGCATGATACCTCAATTTACTCCTTGCAAGTTCAGCATAAACACTAAGAAAGGAGTGGAGCAGGAAATCAAAAATATTACTTGAGTGCAGAGACCAAAGCCAGCAGTGGTGGACAGGTTCCAAACATTAACTTTTGTGATTTGGAATAACATTTAAATGAATTAAATCAAATTACCTCCTCCAAGAAAGGCAAAGACTCGGGCATGCTTGCAGCTTAATTCCTTCAACTTGAATAAGTGTCGTCAAGCTTAATGAATATCAAATACCAAACATTTTCTAACATGTCACTGTTTCCCTAATTGTCAGAGAATTAATTGACAATACAGGCTTTCTCACAATTTCCAAATTACTAATGTCTTCCTTAATTGTTGTATTGAAAATCCAAGGACAGATCCCTCTTACAGTGACTTCCCACACTAGCACAATGCTTTGCCTGCAAACTATCCCATAAAATCCCATCGCTGCACTTAATTGTTCAATATGAAGCCAAAGCATCTGAGGTAATTCGAATGTCTTTCTCGGATGAATATGCGCAATTGTCCTCTTTCCCTATTCTAATTTAATGCCAACTGGGGAAGGTGATTGGCTCTGTGTTGCCACCGCTGCCAACCGGGGTCAGCTTAACCATCAAGCGCTGTAATTGAGTAGTTAGTGGCAATTTTCTCACCCTAATTTCCATCTGCGAAATCCGGGGCCGGCATGGCAAATAGCACATTACACAGGCACGATTGTGGCAAAAGTGTAATAACATCGTTTCCACAGTTTGAAAACTTCCCCAGAACAAATGAGAATCACCGGCGTACATGTCATTTCGAGAAACTCCCTCCCTTCCACAGTGAACTCCTCCCTGATGGCTGGTGCACACACTCACACAACCATGCAAGCAGCAACACAGCACACAGAATAAAGAATGTGGAGATGTCCCATTAACATACAGATAATTAGCTGCTGAAACCATGCCTTCTAACACCCTAATCCCCCTGACAAAGCCTTTGACTGGCTTTATCGGAAAACACCATGTTGACGCAGATGCAGCCTCTCAGGGGGTAGGGGGGGAGGGGAGGACCATCTTGTTTGGTTTATTCACCATGACGTGCTTCTATCAGTACCCAGACGAAGGAGGCCATGATTTATGTGGATGTAATCTATAACCAATGCCACGTCTTGGTATATTTTCCAAAAGGGGGAAAAGCCTGGGTGGAGTTGTAAACTAATGGAGCAGCAGGTTTCAACACTTTTGGACTGAGAGATTTATGGCGATCGTAAAGCTTTGTCAGGGACAAAGAGTGGGAATATGAGGTTTGCATCTAATAGCGGTGCTATTATACAGGATGTACAGGGAAAATAAGCATTAAATGTGTCAGAGTTCCCCCTATTGAAAATCATGATAATGAAGCTATTAACATGAAATTCACAGATTTTTGAAATAACCCAAATAATCTACATGTATCATACATAAAAAGAACAAATAATCACAGAAATTATAAAACATGGAGCTAAATTGGGAACAGGTTTGAACATGCTCACTGAAAGTTTCTTGACTCTTGGTTTAGAAAGGGCCTTTGTTCATTATATTTTTATGTGGCCTGTTTGAAAGAACTAGTAACTGCAGTACCAAGGTTTGTGACTTCCTTCTCTTCTGTGTAAAATGTTTTCAAATTTCTACTCACAGATCATCATAGAACACTTTTAGATTTTTCAGGTTTATAGCATGGTTGAGCCAAGCCAAGAAAATGATTTAAAAAAGCAAAAAAAAAAACCTTTGTTAGAAGAGGAAATGAAGAAAATTTTGATTTCCATCAGCTTTTTATAATGCTCATTTTGAAGTATTGCATCATAATAACTTGATGGAAATGGAAAAATTCATATAACCTACCTTAAATTTGCAAAAATGTTTTTATGCTCATTTGAGGTGGTTTCTGGCTTTTGCGAAAAAGGATTAATGCACAAAATGGCCCTAATGTGACAAAGTTTTGCTCACATGAATGATCCGTTGTTTCTGCTATCAGCGTCTTTCTGGATTTTCCTTTTATGCGCATAGACATGGCTGAAAGCAACATTGGCGTTATTATCTGACATGTCAATGTAAGAAACTTTCCAAATTGCCACACATTCATTAAAACTTTCCCATTACTTATCTCCAGTCAGTGCTAGGTTGCAGCCTCTACTTCCAGTTTTCTAAAGCAATGCATGCCGATGTAATATGGACAATGAAATAGGATAGTGAAATGCTTTGCGAAGGTTGTTAATTTGCTTCAAACTATGGAAATGGAAACACCACAAATTCACATTTCTTTTTTTGGACTTTCAAGCTTTGCTTAAAAATTCTATTCACAATTGAATAGAAATGTGGTTAGATTGGCACAGGGCTTGTACAAGTGTGACTTTGGGCAAGAAGTTTGCTCCATAAAGAGCCAACTTAAAAACAAATATGTAAAACTTCTACAGATCTGTAAATGTTTTTAAACTTATAAGTACATCTGCTAAGTCCTGTGACTGTTACCACTTTGCTTTTGCTTTGGGGTGTGGGACATCAGCAGAAGTCGGTGTTTACAACTGTGCTTTTTCAAAGTGTCCTGTAGGGGGAGTGCCACTTAAAAATTACTGAGTGCTTTAATGTAAACTCTAAACACTGCTTTAAGTGTGGGTGATTTCAGGGATCATTGTCTTGAAGAAAAATAAATCAACTTTTTTTACTAGTTTCTAAAAAAGACCTCTCATATATGCTTTGATTATCTGAAATCTATAAATACCAGATGCTGTAAATCAAACCCAACCATGATGCTTCCATCTCATAACTTGACTGCTTGCATAGTGTTAAATTCACACTAAATCACAGTACTACCCCTCCTCAAAACTACTTTAAACATTGCTTATACTCCTACATAAAAAACATGCTTTAAATTGCTTTTACTGCAGCAGCTGTGTCCTGAGCACTGATGATACAGAGTCAATTGCAGTAATGTACTTCAGGGAACAATATGTTTTGCTAATTCCAGGTCTTTCTCCATGAATGACTGGGTGCTGAATAAAGGTTGTGATCTTTTATTGTTTCTTCTGTCAAAGATTTAGAGAGAAACACTTTATCATAGTGGAATTTCCTTTCTACTACAATCTTAACAATGAATATTCTAAATATATTTACAGAAAACAACATTGTTGAATTTAATACATATTTTCCCTGCTATACTATGTAAATGTCTAGGCTTTAATCAAATTCTAAGGGTCCTCAAAAAAAAGAAGGAAATGAAGAAAACGGTTATTTGCTGCAATACATTAAGTCCTGCAGACATAACATAAATTCAATTTTATAACTCCTTCTATTCCCTCATCTCTTTCCTTCCTCTCTCTTTTTTTAACATTTTGTAATTACTCGGACGCATTACATCAAAAAGTGAAGTAATAATAGTTGTAATTTAATCTATTCACACAAGTCATTTTCATAAACTTCTGCGTCTTCTCACTTAATGTGCATTTCATTCATTATTGATCACGCCTTGATGATGTGGTAATGATAATGGCATTGTTTTTTTTTAACCCTCGTTTTTTCTTAAATATAGAGCTTGTGATTCAGGGTTTTCATTACAGGCAGCACACCAGGCCTCGGGATTACCAAGGGCAAACAAAAGATAATTAGCATGAAGAGGGATACAGGACATTTATCCCCACCTGGTGCAGCACAACCATCGCCAGCAACCACCCTTTCACAAAAAGGTTCAGAGGCTTTGTGCACATGGTGCGCCTTCCCTGTCTGTCAAACAGTATCACTACTGAGAGACCTACCCCTCCCCTCAACCACTTTTAATTTGGCCGGATGGAGATCAAGATTGGATGGGATCCTTCTTCAGGTCAGAGTTCTTTGAAATTGAGTCTTAGAAAAAAACAATGATTTCATTGCACAATATGTTTTGAGTAGAAGACAACTAGAAGTGGCGTCACTGCACTTTTAATTCTTGTGCATGGAAATAGTAGTGTTGAATGATGGCTGATTACTATAAACTCTCAGTTTTTGGATCAGAATTTACCAAGGGAGGGGGGAAATAACTGAAAACATCTTTTTGCAAAATATACGAGGATAGTATTCTTCCATAAAACTTCACCTCAAGCAATAGCCCTGAACAGAAATTGATGTAGGTCATTTCATATTACAATAAACCTCTGGATACAATAAGATTCAAGGATCCATTTACAATAATTACCCTAACATTTACTCATACTTTTGAAACTTAAGTTGCTGAAACTGTCTTGCAGTATTGAACACAAATACAATAAAGCCATAAAAGTATTCATATTTTATATGGAAATTACAGCACAACATACTTCCTTTGTCTACATTTAAACAAGTATTAGATGAAGGATGAGCACAAAATCAACACACTATCCCCAATGACTCCATTATATGGTGACGCTGATTATAACATTTATCATAGAAATTATCCTAAAGCTCGTGGCAACTCTTAAGGAGCTGCTGAGATGGTTCAGGTCATAATCTATGGATAGGACTTCTGTTAGTCATACACTCTGCAAATCTTAGATTTATATAGGGATGGCAATGACAGAGCCAATCTTTAAAGACAACCTTGAAGTTTACCGAAATCAAGGTTGGGAATAAAGCACATAAGTGGAAGAAGGGCCTCTGGTCAGATAAGGCTATGGAAGTGGAAAAACGAATTCCACATCCTGAGGACATCAACCCCTGCATGAACTATTTCCCTTTTTTTTTCTTTTATAACATTACTTTTAGGCTTTAGTTTTGTTTCGTTTGAAAGAGACAGTAAATGCGATTATAGAGAGAGGGAAGACATGCAGCAAAGGTCACCAGTGCCAGGACTCTAACCTGTAAAGGCTCCTACACAATCGCTGTTCACAGTATGAAATATTTCAGTGGCAGCATCGTTCTGTGGGAAGGCTTCTTTGCAGAGGGTAAACAGAAAGATGGTTAGAGCTAATTGTACTAAACTATAGGCGTGTCACAGAAAAATAAAATGGTTAGAAACTGTAAAAGACTCAAGACTGCACTGCTTTATCCTCCAGCAGGAGAATTATAAAATTATAACCACAGGTAAAATGAAATGTAATGCAAAGTAAACTCTCACATAAATTCAATTGGAAATCTACCGAAAAAAATAACTGATTTTTACAGATGCTCTTCAGCCAGTCTTACTAAGCTTAAACTTGGAGCTGTTTGAAGAATATTGAGCAAAATTTTCTCTCTCAAGATGTGTAAAGCTAGTGTAGACAGGTCCCAAAAGACTTTGATGTGCAAACTTAGTGAAAGGTCAACAAGAGCCTGAATAGCACCTCAAGCCACCCTTTGCAGATTTTTAAGAGCGTCATTAAAAAAAACAAAACAAGCGAGCATATCAACCTGTCTTTCTGTCCAGTGGCCGCACCTGTTTTGTTACACCTCATAACCAGAGACACACTGTAGTCTGTGACTGACTTCTGCGAGTCAAAGCCGAGAATTTTTATTAAGGAGTAGGGACAGCATTCATTTTTTAAAACCTTCTCAATAAAATATCATACGGTCGCTCCACATTCCTCAGAATTATAATGACATGAATATTTAAATTTAAATGCATTCTGAGCACGCCGGTTTTCTCTTCTTCACTACAGCATCAGATCTCATTTTCTACTTAAGCTCCTCCATCATGTTTATGCATATCCACATGCATGATACATATCTCTTCTTTTTTTTTTAAAGCTCCTTAATGCAGGCCTGATAATTTTGCTTGACTTTAATGGGGAATGACTCCTCATTGGCAAGCTTTTCTCTTTAAGACAAAAATAAAAAAATATGATCAAATGCTCCTTTCATGTGGAACAGAGGCTGTTTTTGAAACTTCCTACTGCCTCTTCGTCTCTGTTGCCTCGGCTGCGAGTAAATAGATCAAAAAAAAAGAAGAAGGAGGCGCAACTTTATATTCAAGTTTTGAAGCATTCTGTAATTGGACACATTTAATTGATATCCCTCAAGCCCATAATTATAATGCAAAAAGGGTGAGAAGGAAACACATTCGCCTTATCACAGCCATGCTATTTCACTTCATTTATTTAATGAATGAATGCTTAATGCAAAGTATGGCAAGAAATAGTAGAGAGGTATATTTTGGAATGCATTGTAGTTAAAGAATGGTAAGGAGTGATTGATAACTGTGCCTTGTATCATTATGGTGGATAACAGAGTCCTTATGAGGTTGGAGTGGACCCTTGTGAGTTCTGCTCTCAGGGAGCTACTACTCTGATCTCGCCTCCTCCCTGACAAGTAGCTATCACTTCCTTCTTTATGGAGACTGAACCGAGCAAAGATAAGACTTAGTCATCTTCAATATGTCTTTTTGTAAGCCACTGTATGTTGAAGACCCTGATGGAGTCAGATAGCTGCTTGATTAAAGGAGTCGTCAAAGATTTCTGTCAATTTTGAGGTCTTATTTCTTGGATCTGATCCTCCGATATAATATTAAAGCAATTATTTGAACTTCACATTGCAATACTTTGGACCTGTTTGGGTTATAGTTTTGATAAATAATGGTAAAATGCATAAAATAGGTTGTTAAAAAGTTCATGTCCCTTGGATTCTTGCACATTTTATCACATTACACCTCCAAATGTTAAGACATTTACGGCGTGGAGATTTTATGATAAAACAGAAAGTGGGAACCATTTAAAAATGATTCAAGATGACCCCTTATTGAACTCATACAAGTTTATCTTCCCTTTAGAATGGAAAGAATCCTTACAGCCTGATGCTGCCACCACTAAGCAGCTTTTAAGTCATTCTACAGACTCAAAATCTGGTTTCATTTTGGACTTTAACTAAGGCAATCTGACAGATAAACATTTATCTAAGCAATATCATTACACTTTAAACTGTATGATGAAAGGATAACCTTTACTAAATTTCTAACTTTTTGGGCAATCTGAGATTTAACTTCATTTTAATAATGAAAAGTGATACTCACTATTGTTGATCACAACTAATTAGCTAAAAAGTAAAGTTGAAATTGTCCATTTCAGTTTTTATATGTTAAAAAAATATTTTTACTTAACAGTCAAATATTTGTTGATATATTAGGTAGAAATTTGTCATTGTGACAAACAATACTTTTTAAAATTAGTGCTTGAAGCCTATTTCATTTTGCCCCAGGCTGTTGAGCTGAAACTCCTTCCCAAAAAAAGATAACATTTATCCCACTATCAGTGTTATTCCTGCTCACAAAAGCACCAGAGCTGTTCCTGATTAAATGATATGAGAAAAGATGCTAAGGTTAAATTTATATCTCACAAGAGCCATCACGGTTACAGTACCTAGGAAATAAATGATTAAAGAGGTCTGCAAAAAACTGTCTAAACTTTATTTGCACTATTTCCTTTCCTGGTGGCCAATTCTTTTAGTTTCCAAAAATGATGCTACACAAAAAACAACAAAAAAATGACCAGGATGGAATGCTAAGTTGAGGAAAGCCAGAACCATAAATCGTTCATGGCGCTCTGTAACCGTCAGCTTATTGCATACAAATGTAGTGGACAAAAATCTTACCTGGACGGCAGTGAGAGTAAAACACAATAAAATATTCCCCCCCCACCCGCCTACTTTTTTGCAGGTGTATTATCGTGCAGCCTCTATAGGGAGCTAAGCGTGATGACAAGAGGCTAAGAGAGCTAAGCAGGACCAAAGAGACAGGATCAATTTCAATCCTCTTGATCCCATGACCCCACAACCCAGCGTCTCCCAGGGAGTAGCAGCGGAGTGTGCTGAGGCCGGGAGACTTTGAAGTTTTGTCTGGAAGGCTGGTTACTGTAGATCAGGGTAAGGACTGGAAAATGCAGCTATGTGTGTTTGTCAGTGGGTGCATTTGTGTGAACCCCCCAACCCTCCCACTGTGTGTTTGTGCCCATGGAGAGGAATGGGAGGGTTTGAGCTAAATGACAGTAACATGGTCACATCGATGGATAAAATAGGAGACAGAGGCAGATGGGGGTACTTGGCATTTCCTGAGCCAGCTTGTTTGTTGGCGCCTAATGAGCTCTCGGACTCCATTAATGAGAGGACTGAATCCATTATCATCATCATTTCAAAAGGAGTCCCTGGCTCTAAACAGCTCCCCACATTAGCAGGACTTACCCTTGTTGCGCCATTTGATCAGCAGAGGCAGCAGGGGTGTCGACATCCACACATCCACACACAAACAAACCCTTTCCTCTTTAATACGTCTCACCCTTTACTCTGCCTTCATGTAGCCATGCAAAGACACATAAAATGAATACAGATAGAAAAAAATGCTACATAAATACAGCCCTGAATGTACAAGAATTTAAATACAACCTTTGTTTTGCTGCAGCTTCCATCAAGTATATCTGTGCAGAGAGGCAAACATTTAGAAAAACAGAAAAAGTACATCCTGCTATTTTTTAAATGAGGTTTAAATGTCGTTAGTTTTTTCAATTACTTTGTTTAAGCCATATATAATGCCCATATAAAAATGTCCGTCGAACTCTAGTGTTTGGTAATTACATTCTGTTATCAATAGTTATAAAAATAAATCCCTATTGGCTGTGATTGCATTTATAGAGACTCCTTACAAATTTCTCTTTTTCCTTCTCCCACACCTAAATTCTTCAAAATAAATGTTTCTGTTGACAAAGAAAAACCTGACAAAATGTAAAAAAAGAGTTTTTATTTAATTTTTAGAGAGACAACGGCATCCAAATAAATGTAGCCATATGCAGATACAGTAAATAAATGTCAAAAAGTCACTTAAATGGAAATTGTCTGACAAAATGAAGTAGGAGACAAGATCTCCAAAGCAAAACATCAGTCCCTGATGAAATGAAAATTAAGACGACTGAAGAAAAACAGAGTCAAGAACAGGAAAGGTTTGCATAGATGTCGAGTAAAGCAACATACACTTTTTATGCATTTGTCTAATTGAGGTATCACCTGATTATAATGCTTTAAAATTCAACTTGAACTAAAAACTAAGTTGTAAAAATGTAAAAAGGAAAAAAAGAAAGAACAAATGAAAACCTACTTTGAATACCCACTGTAAAAACTTTCAAATAAACCCAATATTATTCATCACTTGCTCTTTTAAAATATGAAAATGAACCAATAATTTGTTCAATACTTAAACTTTACAACTTCTAACCTAACCTCTGGTGAATATCCAAAATCAAGGATAGGAAGAGACAAAGCTGAATGTAATAGAGGTGGAAAAAAGTGACAGTAGCAATAAATAGGTTGGTCTCCAGGAGCATAAAAATAAGGAGTCTGATTCATAAATAAACACAGGATTCATAGTGATATAATGATATGAGAGCAGAGAAGGACAGATCCCATTTCCGTTGCCTTCACCACCTTTTCCAGCAACATCAAAGGACCAATTAAGGTCCCAGTGAAGCTGGCCGTCAAGGCTGCAGCGGAGGTCCTGTCACTGTTAGCCTGCCCTCAGTGCTGCTGTCTCTGTATTCAACCTCGCCACTGACACTAGTGACAAGGACCCCTTACTGAACTTGCCTGCTTGCCTGCCTGTCTGCCTCAATTCAGGTTACCCAATATATACATTTCTCTCTCTGTCTTGGTTGCTTCTTTATCATTTGACTTCTTCTTTTCACCATCATAGTTACTTTTTATTTTGTCTATAATTTTTTTTCTTTTTTTATCTTGTAGTTGAACAATATTTTCCTCTATCAATGGCTGTTGCATGGCACCACTGAATGGTACAAAACAAAAAGATGGCAAACAGTTCCACTGTGTGCAACTACAAAAGAAAGAACACAAACTCTCTCTCTCAGTTTGATAACTTCCTTATTGCACTATTCACCCTCCCATGTCCTCCTCTTGTAACTTTCGAATTACTGAAATGTTAACGCGCTTTTGCTGCCTTTGATATTTAAGACAAAAGGGTACAGATGTGCAGGCTGCACACATGCAGAAACATGGCCATGTGGAAATGGGGAAAGGAGTTTTAATCTCAGTCGTTGTCATGCTCCAAAGAGCTCCTCTTCTCTGTGTGTTTTTCTTTTTTTTTTTTTTTTTTACCCTTTGGATCTCTTTGGTTCATCCTTCGCCTACCTCTCTGCCCTTTTCCACTTGCAATTCCCAACATTTATGAACGGCACAACACTGAAGGCTGGGCAACCGTTAATGAGTGGATGTTTTCAATCCACTGCTCGCATTGTGGCTCCTGGACTTGATTTCATCTTGGAAACAAAACCGGTAATAGGAGGGGTTATGGTTCTGTGACAAATAGGAAGAGAAAAATGGAATGAAGAATAAAGAGTTTGAACAGATTTAGTTTAATAAAAGTAGGGATGCTCATTGAAATAAGACAATGAATGGAATAAGAAGATTTTTAGGTCTACTACATGATTGGAAAGTCCAAAATGTGATCTGTTTCTTATTAGAGAAGAAACACACTCCAAACCATCATGTTGATCTAAAATACTTTATGACTTTCAGTCCAACTGGGCATCAGAATGTCAACTTATAAACACCTTCAAGAGCTTCTGTCTAAAGGTCCGCTTAACATTCTAGAAGATACCGGTCTTATTTTCTTGCTATTCAACATGTTTGACTCTGAAGGTGTTAAAAACCATTTAGGCTCCAGACATAGTTAATTTATTTTTTTTTCACATATATCTTGTTTTATATTTTAGTGTTATTATTTTAGCACAAATTGGCATAGGTTTTCACTGTGGGATTTGTTTGACAAATGTAGACATTTAAATTGGACAGAAAAGCAAAAACAATGACAAAAAAGAGAGAATCTGTATCTGCAGATTCAGCATTCCTTAACAGCTTGAATTTACTGAAAAATCAAATGACTCAGACATAAAAACTTAACTACAAACCTAATGCTGATACACCATATAGACTATGGTATAAAATTTCCCCCATCTGAGAAAATATTGCTCTTCCATCCTTCTTTTACTATCACTCATCTTTCTACCTCTTCTCCTTTGGTATCTTTCTGGTGCAGTGGCCTCCGTTTCCCACCATAACCCAAATTAGCTGGGCAGGCGTTATCCTTCCTCATCGCTCTATGCCGTTAGGAAAAAGGGTTAAAAAAAAATGTGGCAGAATTTCCTCCCTGCCTCTGTGACAGCACTATCTGACAGCGTTTTTACATCTCCCCTGCTCTCCCCTCACTACACTCCACTGTCAGACAAAGAAATTAATACCCCCAGTGACTGTGTTTTAATTAAGCAATTTCATGCAAATTACACATTTTAGATTGTCAAATAATATACTGCGCAAAATCGTAGGCAGGCTGATCTGATATGCATGGTGTGTTATTCTTCCAGGCACTGTGCATACATGGAAAATGAACAAAAATGCTAATTTCTAATCTATTATGCAAACAGTCGAGATACTCTCGTAGATTTGCACGCCTTCCTCGGATAAATACATCTCTTGAATTCTATGTATAGAGCGACGAGGTTTCTTAAGCAGCCAGAGCCATTGTTATTTATCTTATTTTGTCCTCATTGTAATCACATCTGCTCTTGCTTTTCAAGCAGCGTCTACTGACGCTCTTTATTCTGGTATGCTGCAGGCTGCATGATTTGGATTACATAAATAAACAGATGCAGAACAAGGCTGCAGGTTTATCGGCAGACCCTTGTTTACGGTGAATAGTTGGGGGACGATCAAAGAGCAACTTAAAACACGAGTACAAAGAAAAGATCCTATTTGAATTTTTTTTTTTTTTTTTTTTTTTAGTGTAGTCTATGAAACATGGAGCTGGAGCTAATATTAGTAATCCACACGACTCTTCGTCATTTCCCATTAGCACACTGAACTTATTTGAAATTCATTATAATCCACAAGCCTTTTAGAGCACTGGAATCAGTAATGATGACAAAATGAATGTAACATTATACTTTATTACAGTCGACTTGATTTAATCTGGGGTTGCCGCCATATGAGCGTCCTCAGAAATATCCCTCTTGAAAACGGCGGGTGTCAAAAGTCAGCATGCGCAGGTACCCCGAGTCAAAAGGTGATCCTTATTAACTGAAGGCTTGAGGAGGGGTCTTGCTGTTTCTTTGTGATTCAAATCCATTTAATCAAAGGTTTGTTTCTATATGCTGCCACTTAATAGTGTATATTACAGCATACAATGGAACTTCAATGAATTGCAATCCATCCAGGGCTCATTTCCCTTTCTCTTATAAAGAGTAATGAAAGCAGGATAAGAGCAGGAGAAGGCGAGACTAATGGCAGGGTACGAGCAAATTGTTGACGTGCTTTCTGCATATTCAGAACAGTGTGCTTTTTCAATGAATGCAGATTTGTACAGTCAATGAGACGTTTTTTTTCCTTCTTCTTTCCCCGTTGGTATAATAAAATCTGCATTAACAATAGGGAAACATGTTCACCGAAAAGTCTAAAACATAGTGTTGGAATTACAGAGCGTCTGAATACTCCTACGGTATTGTACATGATGCTGCTTGCTGGTTGCTGAACTCTGTACCCCCTGCTGATGGACTCTTTTTGCTTCATACCTCATTGAAGTCTGAAGTCAACTCAGGTTGATACCACTGGAAGATACCAATCTCTAATCAGGTGCTCCAAACTCTAGCAGATTCCTTCTGAGATTTTGTTTGGCAGCCTCTGGAATCCAAGGAGAGGAGGGGGGGGAAGGAAAGAAAGACAAAGCTGTAACATTAGCAGAGCAGAACCACTTGTGAATTGTAGATGGATGATATAAAGAAACCAAAACAAACAGAGCTCATTTTAAAAGCACTTTAAACATAATACACTTGTTGATTTAGATTTTCTTGTCTTAAATCATGTTTCTCTGGTTATGTTGGGTTTTAGAATGGGTGTGTTTGTTCACTTCTTGTTATTACCCTTCAGGTGTCACAGGTTCAGTTTTCTAAATTACGATGAAGATCTTGAGTTTGTGTTACAAGTGAAAGATGCTTTTACATTTGTAGTGTTGTGCTTTTGGTTATCATGCTAGTTAGTTCAATATCCTGAAACCTTGTTTAGTTTAATTTTTCAGTCTTTGGGTGTACAGTTTGCGATATATTTTCTTTTTGTGTTTATAGTTTATCTACCTGTAGTACTTTTTCACCTTCGCCAGTGTGATATTTATATCTTTATGTTTATTTTTTTCAGATTTTTATGAAACAAGGTCAACAAACAACTCATAGACTGATCCTCATTAAAAGAGACCCGCACCTATAGACTTCCCTGAACTAAAGCAAAATAATACAACCACTTGAAAACCTAAGATGACAAAACTATTGTCTAGTTTAAATCAGGACTGAAAAGTTTAGTGCAAGATGTTGCTCTTCCCTGAAAGACAAAATAAAAATCTATGTCTATCATTTCTAACTTACGGATTTACTTTAGGGTTTATTGTATTATTACTATTATTTTTCATAAATTGATGATTTATTTTTGTTATGCCCAAAAGGTTTCCTAAAATCAGTTTTTTTATATAAATGTATAAAAATGTACATAAAGGTACCAGACTAAGATGCTCCGTTCTGATTCTCACTAATCTATCAGATAACTGAAGTAAAATTTCAAAGCCTTTTAAACTTTTGTGACATCTAGGGGAACCTGAAGAATCATTGAAAGGCCCAGATCAGAGAAGGCTGCCTTCTGCCATGAGGAACTTGGGTTTTTAAAAGGACCGTCAGGAAAAGTCCACTCCATGATTCAAATGTGTTTCTCTGGTTACTGACGCTTATTAAAAGATTGTCTGTACCATCTGAATATAATACAACAAGACGGTCTATTGATTCCAAGTGAGCACAAAGTTAATGTATAGAGTTGAGAACCAGATTACATTATTCAAATACATCAGTTAAGCTTCTACCAGTGTCAAAGTGAGATTAGGATTGAGATTCAAACCATTAGTGACAATGACTGTGGAAAGCAATGATTCGAAAGAATAGTATAAAGAGAAAGAATAACAGAGCTTCTTAGTTTTATCACATTATAATTACAATTTTCATTTGTTGGACGGGATTTTAGACCATTTATGTACCTATTAAAACTATTAACTCTACACTTAAATGTTTTGTCCCCCCTAGCAGTTTTTATTGTTTTTTTGTTTGTTAAAGGCAATAGCCATGACTGTAATTCACTGGGGACTGGGTCAAAAGACTTCATCCCTTGACTTGCACAACATTCTGCATGTAACCGAAAGAATTTGGTTTTTAATCTCACCAGGACAGCAAATCTTTTACATATATTTTTGCTTGACTTTGAAGAAACCCACAAATGGGTCTTATTTGGGCTTTCGTTTAACAAGAGATTTCCTCTCAACAACCCCTCATAAAGGCTGGAGTTGTTAATTCACAAAAATGACTGTCCAGTTAATCCAATATCACCCACCTGAGCTGTAGATCTCAGCAGCTACTCAAAAATAACTGTCAATAAACTGCTGTTTAATTTAATTTTGGTGACAGTTGGACAGACCACCATGTCTAAACAGGTTTGTAAATGAGTCATTTCTACACTTTGGATGGATAATTGCTCTGCTAATGTTATTGGTCTTCACTGACGCTCATGGTTCACTCATCTTCTAAAACAAACCGCTGACACATCCTCAGGAAAGCCAAAGTTTTACTGGGATTAAATGAACAGGAAGATTATTTTTCACTATATTATAAGTAACCTCTGAAAGCAATTGGTTGCATAAAATTTAATTTATGCTTGTCAGAGTTTAAAGATTGTTCTTGTTAAAGAGAAAGAGAAACTCTGGTGCATTTTACTTTCTTAAAATTGCATGCTACTTTGTATTGGTCAGGAAAGTGAAATAAAATCCCACAACAAAGTGACATTTGCAAGGAATCACTACACTCACCGATACCTTAATTACGCAAATAAAATTCCATTTGTTCAAAACATGAGCCAACAGTTGTACATTGACCTACAAGGATGAGTAATGAGGTATGCCTTCTGAGAGTAAAATAAATAAAGTTATACGTCACACGGATTGCATGATAAAATGAGGCCTTGTTGTTGTCATGTAAATGCAAGACAAGTGTGAAAAATGAGATCCCTTAAATCATCTTTGGTTAAGGAAGGCATGTTGCGGAGGCATCAAAAAGGTCGAAAGAGAGCAGGAAACTGGAAATCATTGCCTCGTTTCCTCCTCGTTCTTATACTACTTCATCATCATCATCGGTTGTGTGCTACTGAAAAAGTACTGGGAGTTGGGTCAACAACAGACCTCCTTGTTTTGCTTGCTCATTAAGTCTACCCAGGGGTAAAGCCAATTGATCTGCAATTCATTCTCACAAGCGTTAAATCGATGGAGAGAGAGACATGAAAAGCCCTGGGTTTTTATGACTTCAGTCAACGATTCTCTGAAACGCTTTGTAACAGCAGATAATGGTTACCTGCCTTGTTTGTGACTCCGTATGGAGAAATCAATACAGTAAAAAAACTCAGGAAACCTAGAAAAAGTTGACTTCCGTGAAAACAATAGGGGTTTGTGTTGTCTATGCAGATGTGTAATGTCTTAGTGTCTTTATAAAGCATGGGCCGCCTCTATAACATCTAAATCAACTCACTTCAAGATAAATGATTTCACTTGCAAACCTCATCCACTGAAAGGCAAACACGCAAACAGCTGTTCTTCATAGCTACAAGTACAGTAGGAGACACCTGAGCGATCCATAACGACTCGTTTCATATTGATTGACAAAGTAGAAACATAAAGTAATTATAATTGATTCCAGATGAGGCTCAGCCTTCCATACAGAGATCCTCATCCTCCTCCCTTCTTCTTCTCTCCAATTCACTTACTGTTCAGAATCTGAATAGGGAGCTTGGGTAATTAGGTCATGCTGTTAAATTTTTAATGATCTCTGAAATCATATTCATGCTCACAGTGTGTCAGGTACACGTACAGCCAGCCCGGAGTGATACATCACCATTCTGTGACATGAACAGAAGGCCTTAGCCATTTAATTGTGTGACCTTTTCGACCGAGCGTCAAGTGAAGCCATTGGGAGGGAGAGGTATTTAGCGTGGAAAATGAGTGATTGGGTATTGGTAGGCTGAACAATGCACAAGCTTGTCATAATAAAACAGATTCACTCGTTTAGAGCCCGAGCATGCATGTGTCCGGATGTGTAATAGCACATGTGGTTTGTGGGAAGTAGTTGTGCCTTTATCTTGCTTTTTTTTAACTTTTTTTCCAGGCTCCCTTTTTTACGAAGCTGGAGGATCATGGTCAAGGTTGAAGCCAAAGGCTAAAAAGGAGTCAAACGCTGAGAAAAAGGCTGGGGTAATTTGCAGTGATAGACAATCACATTCCCTGTGATGGAACATGTCACGGGAAAGATAAAATAATAATTTATATTCTGCCTGCCTGAGTCAATACAGTGTAAGCACCTACTATTTAAAGCTGAAATTCTTTTGGGGTTTGTCTCTACCGGCTCTGCATATCACAACAGCTCAAGCTCAGTTAGATCTAAAGGAGAGTTTCTTTAAATACCAAGTTTTATCTTTTGTCATGGTTTTTCAATTGAATTCCAGTCTGGACTTATCAGTATGCTAGACCTAAACCAGTCTTTTGCATCTCTAGATGTCATCCTAATGAAAGGTGAACCTCTCAATATTTCAAACCTGTTGTGTTCTCTGACGGGGTTTAAAGGTTTGCCCTGTCTTTAGGCTCAGTCTATCTTCTCATAAACTTATTCTCATAGATTGGTTTTCAGAAGAAAAATAAAATAAAGTACCATGGCAGCAGACTGCCACGACCATGTCTCATCATGGATATTGTATATTCAATGTAAAGTTGACCTGGGACAGGCATACACTATAGGATCTTTGGCCCTATTTGGGACAGTTTTTCAGTCATGCAAGAATATTTTGGATTGGGCTGCATTCAGCCTCATCATGTGTCCTGTGTCGTGTGGAACACCGGCAGAACGGGGGGAGATTAGCCTCTCATGACCACTGGGATTTTTTGTTCGGATAAGAATCAAACATGTTTGAGATTCGGCTCTCATGGGCTGATTCTTATCCTGCTGTTGAAGCAAAGTTACCAGAGTCTAAGAGCTGATTTACCTCAACCTTGTGTATTGTGCTTGTGCAAACAAGGGAATTCTTCTTCTTTTCTGACTTCATTTCTGGATAGAAGAGTCCGACCAGCACTATCTCTCTGCTGGGCCGAATCCAGCATACAGTGTGAGCAGTTAGATTATATCAGAGCATCGGGCTGTACAGTGAGAGAACACATATCAAACTTTTAAACCATGTGGTTTTGTTGTACAATTTCAGCTGTAGCTGAGAACAATAAAAATATTGTACAGTGTACGCCCACCTTAAGGGTTTTCTAGTTGGCCAACAATCTTCACTCACATGTCTATTTGATTTCTTCCTTGGCTCATTAGAACCTACAAACGGGACTTTTTTTTCATCTTCCCACAATTCTTTCAGAAAGCCAAACTTGTGAAGTCAACCTGTAAGAGTTTTAAAGTCAGGTAATTTGTTTAATGTAATGTTTAAAGCTCCTGATGAAACTACAGTTTTATAACAATACGCTGCTGAAGATTATCTTTCACATTGTACCTTATACAGTGGGGAAAATAAGTATTTAGTCAGTCACCAATTGTGCAAGTTCTCCCACTTAAAAAGATGAGAGAGGC
>JAUZNJ010000035.1:132835-150958 GCA_034780135.1 Jordanella pulchra
ATAGAAAACTTTTAACTAATCTGACTGTGTGATTTGAATGAATTGTCTTTGTGAAGTGCCTTGAGATGACGTGTTGTAATTTGGCACTATATAAATAAACTGAATTGAATTGAATCTTCATAATATATACATTAAATGGGTTAAGGAATGTTCATTATCTTTTGAGAAGACTTCTAGGTGACTGCAGAGAAAAGCAAAAGCCTATAAAATCTAAAATCTAATTCATAAGAAAGCAAATATTCTGCACTGGTTCTCTTTATTTGCAGTATACTGTTTTAATGAATATACAGCATTTTTGTATTCAGCTTTTTGTTAATATACCAACATCAATATGTCAAAGTAGGAAATTCTGTATTATGGTATCACTGCTGCCACCATCAGGCTTAGCAGATAATTTCTTGTTCTAGGGATTCCCTCTGGGATTTAACTGAAGATAAATCCCAGAGGGAACAACAGATCACCCGGTAGGGGTGGCCACAAGGGTTGCCAATGATTGGCTAGGGGTGGCCATGCCCCCCCGCCTGGCCACCCCTCTAGATACAACCCTGTGTGTGGTGTCTCTTTAAGACATTCCAGGTTTTTAGTAGTGATGGAAAAAGTATGCACTACTGCTCCACTGTGAAGAACTTGGGAGAGGCATGTTGCAGATGTACGCATAAATCTGATCAAAGTTTCATTAAAGTTTGTAAGTTTAGCCTTGTTTTCTTTACTTTAATGCTCATGAAAATTACTTTGTCAAGTGTGCTTTATTCCGTTTTTTAATAGCAGCAAGATTGGCATTTAAGGATCTAAAAAATGCACAGAGTTAAGAACAATTTTACCTTAAGAGGTACAATACATGATTACTGTTTTAATGTGACACTCAATATGTGCATTTTTTTCTACCAGCAGAAATATGGCAACAGTCATGGAGTTGTAAGCATTATTCCATTGAAGCCAAATACCAGTTAATACAATTTCAAATGTGTTGCATAAAGAAACAAAAATCCCCTTTATGAAATAATGAATGCATGCAAGTGTCTGCCTTTTTCTCCTCTAGACTGAGGAATTAAAAACAGCTTCGCTGTTTGGACCGCAGCGCAGAAACTGTGGATGGCAAAAGGTCAACACAATATTAACATGGACATTAATATTCCTAATGCAAACTCTGAGTGTTCCAAGTGTCAAAGTTTTGAGTGAGCTCAAAGTTTAATAAGACCTTCACGTGTGATCTTTGCACGGCACTTGGTAAAGTTCAATACATGAGCACAGGTTGGTGAGCACACATTCTTATACCCTGAGCATACAAACATAGATAAAGCCGCACACACACAGGGAGTAAAATTGTTAAGTGAGCTTTACGTCTGAATGAATGCCTTTGAACTGACTGATCAGCAAAGATGAAGATCGGGCTGTGGGGGTTTAATTGATTGTATGACACTTTAAAAAGTGCCTGAACAGCAGAAATACTGAAAGGTTGTGTCGAGGGCTGAGGGATGTAATTACTGTTATGATCTCCAGAAGGATTAGTCTCTACAGGTTCCTTATGCTGCCAAAACTGTATGTAAACAGCTGCTGAAAGCACCAAAAACGGGGAGTAAAATCATAAAACTTTTATTTTTATGAAGGATAGAGGAGATTGTAGTTCACAGAAGCAGGAGGCAATCTTATTTTAACTGAACTTTATTTGATATTGTGGACTCAAAAGTGACATTAGCTGGATGAGGTTAAAAAATATGATTATTATGTGGATTAAAAACAAAAAAATATATACAAATGTGAAATGACAGGAAGGCTCTGTTTACTAATCAAGTATTTTCTGAATCCAGTTGTTTGCCCTGGTTTTGTTAGGGGGTTTCAGAGTAAAGAGTGGTGATGAAAATTTTTCATAATGGTCCCTGTTATCACCGCAAACAAATCTTAACAGATCAATGGACAAACAACAAATTCATCCCACCACATTATAATGATATGGTATAAAGTAGACAAATTAAATAAAATCAAAGAGGCAAACTCTTACACCCAATCATCAAGCACGGATGGACTACTGTTTTTTTTCAAAGCAGTTGCCCGGGTGATGCTTCACAGATCACGCTGACCTTCCACAATTTCCAACCGTCAATCTAAATGGGAGCCCCTTATCTCATCCTCTCCCCCCACTCACACCCATTCCTTTGTAGATGTGCACATCTTTTTATTCTAAATCCAGTCATTATTGTTCCTCTCCACTGGCCAGCAGGAAAAGCCCTGCTGAAGTTGGAGAGTTAATTGAGCATGTCTGTCTTTTTCTCTCTCTCCTTCTCCTTCTCACTACTGGTGCCAGCTTTGAGGGTGTGCCGGCCCCCTCACACACGTCTTGCTGCTTGGCTTGCCGGGCTACCCCTTCTTTCTACAAGACGTGTTCACCCAGATTGTGGATGCAGGGCCTGGCTGAGTATGTCTTGTCGGCTGGACTTCACTTTCCGCATTCATGTCTCGGGTGCGGCAGCGTCCGCTCATTACGGAGAGAGAAGTGTCAGAACTAGAGAGACCAGATGGCTAAGACTTCTCTAATGTAATCTGGACATATAACTTTTTCCTCCTTAATGATATAAAACCTGACTTCATTTGAACTGTTACCCTGTCAGGCCTAACAGCCTACAGTGATGTTGGAAGAACATAAAGTTTCCTGTATTTCAGGAAGGAAGTTAAAACTTAACTCAAAGTGCTCCATTTGCACATCGTTTTTGGCACGTAACATGTAACCAAATGCAGCTTAAAAACAAATATAGTGTTACCCGGGCAACAATTAAACACACACCAAACAAAATGTGATTTATCTCTGAAGGTTCTAATGTCTAATCAGATCTCTCTGACTCGTTCCTTGGGGGACCCAAAGGTGAAACCAGTTATCTGCCATTATTTGGTTTAAAACATTCCCAGCAGTATCCGACATCTCAGCCTATTTGATTCACTTTGAGCACGTCTCTCTCCTGGATGCATTCATCCTCCCTAAACTCCTGAGTTGGAGTGGTTCGCCTCAGGCAGAGGAAGCAATAATGTGAACCCTGGAGAGCTATTCAGAGTGAAGAGGAGAGTGGAGAGGAGCCTCCTTCGCTGTTCTCCTCCAGCGGGCCGTTTGGGAGGCTAAACGGCGCAGATATCCCTTATTAAACCATCTGGCTGATGCTAATTAGATTATCAGAGATAAAGGGAAGGAGTTTTCTTTGTACATTTTAATGAGATAATGTGTCAGGCAATTGCGAGAAGAAGTAGCATTTTTTTTTCCTCCAATTGCAGAAGCTCTACAGGTGAAAGTGTACAAGAGGAAACAGATGCGTTGGAATGATTAATGGTGCTTATCTGAACACATCTTGCCTACATAAGGGAAGATAGAGATTTGGAGAATACAAGTATATGCTCTTTGTGGCTTATAATCTAGATGAGAATATTATTTTACCCACTGACTTTGGTAAATGAGTATAGATCTTAGTCACACTGCAGTTTTGCTGCATAACCCAAGGAAATTTTACCACAATGACTGATTTACAAGACAAGAAATAAAGTGATTCAATCTAAACTTATTTTAGAACTCTTTTTGGATTTATTTGATTATTTCTTTCAAAGGAAGGACGAGATACAAAAAAAATGAAGAATGTAAGAGTGTTTGTGCATTTGCTGAACCCCTTTCTGCTATTTCACACCTGCACTTGTTAACCATGCACCAGTCCCAGACTCTAAGGAATGGCCTCCCTTTTTTGGAAGGATGCTCTATGACTTTCATACATCAAGGAAAAGCAAGGAAAGCACCATGATGCTTTTCCAACTGCCAGAGTGTGGACTACATCTGATTTAAAATTTAACACTTTGAGGCCAGAAAATGAATGACTGCACTAATTTTAAATTGACCACCAACAGTTCACCATACTAAAGTGTACCTCTATGTAAATGAAATATATACAACCTACATTTCCCACAAGCTGATATTTTTTTTCACTAGTGAAATTCCGTGGAATTATGTAAAAAGTGGCCAAGCAATGCAGCCAAATAGCCAATCATGTACAGTTGCTAGGGCAAATGAATAAATATATAGCCAATGAGTGTTGCAGAATTTTTTATGCTTGCACAGTGTAGTCAAACAGGGATAGTAGTTGACTGCACAGGCGAGGTCTAGCATCACTAGTTGAAGGTCAGGAGTACAAAGGACCTGTTCAGGGCGGATGTGGATTTAGACAGCATTTGGTACTATCGTCAAGCACCTGTCACCAACTTCTTCTCAATCTTTTTTTCTAAATATCGTTCCCCTGTCTTTCTATTCTCTTTATTTTCACCATATTACCCTATGTTATAAAATCACTAAATAAGAAAATGGAGCATTTTATCTGTTGAGAAAAGTAAAGCAGAACTACAGCCTGTTAAAAAAAACAACAAAGCAAAGTCAAATCCTTATTCTTGTCATAGGTATGTGACACCATTATTTGCTACACCAAGGAGAGATTTTCCTTCAGTAAACACAGAGGCAGTGCCACTCTGCTGTGAGGAGTCTTATTTCCACAACACAAGAAGTTTCCACATTCAGTACTGGATACCATGGTTAAAGCATATCCCAAACTGGACAATCATTCATCATTTTATACCCACTTTAGAAAAATAAAAACAGACATTTGTCATTCACACTTGCCCATTGTTGATTTGTAGAGACTCAGCTGATCATACAATTGAAATATTGCTATTACACCCTTCTTTTCTACAGGGAGCATTATACAATTAAAATTGCTAATTTAATTTATCGCTGAAACTCAACATTTTAAGAAAAATTAAATCATTGCTGTTTAATTGTATTCGCCCTCTCACTGTTGACTCAATTTTACAAAACTTTTTTAAACACAAAAGCACATTCCCAAACCAGAGAGGATAAAAATGAATTGTACTGAAGGTATTTAAAGTGTCGAATTTCTAACTAGTCATATAGGTTCCTAAACAAAAAGAGGCCAAGTTCTCCTAATCACTCTTCAAAATAGCAAAGCAATTTAAATCAAACAACTGTGTGTAGATCTTTAGAGGAGTCATGATGTGCTTGAGGGTTAAAAGACTAGCTACTTATCTAAACGCTGTTTAAATTTATTGTCAGAGCAAAAGAGAAACAATTTAAAACAGCAAAGATTTAGTTTCGCAGGTTAATATTAAGAAGCACAAAAACAGTCTCCAAATCTCACTGTGGAACAACTGCAGGAATCAGGAGTAGACTTAGGTTGGTACACAAATATTATTAAAATTATTCTTAGATAAAAATCCTTGCCTAATATAAAGGTAGTTGGTGAGAGCACTGCAGGTCAGTTTTTGTTCTCACATATTTTCTAACACTAATCATTGTGCAATACAAGTATTTTCAATTAAATACTGTTCCTAATTGATAAATCTTGTCAAACCTAATACTCCACCAACCTCACTACAAAATTAGCTCATTCAAAAAAGGTAGATTCCCTGGCTTAAAAAGTCTCAGAGGCTCTTGCTCTAATGAGACTGAAGAGGGAAGCTATTGATTAGGCCTGTCAGCAGAGAAGAATATAAAAGTACACATTCAATAAGGGACTTCATACCCCGTTTGGCTAGTGTAAAGGTTAAGTGCCGGAGAATATCGCAAAGATCAATAATTGTCTGCAACTTCACGTATGGTCCACTATCACTGTAGTCACATGAGAGATGTGGCAGGATGTTTGGGGGACTCCATAGGTTCTATTTGAGGAAACTAGTTTTAAAGACACTTTGCTATTACAGCTCCCTCACCAAGCGCAGGAACAGTCGTTCCAGGCCAAAATGCATGGCGAGTGAGGATATTAGCTATCAAGGTTTAATAAATTACTGTTTGGGTTTAATTGTTGCATATTCTGCCGCTCGGAGTAGATAAACTATTATTTCTATGGTTGGTAATAGAAAGAGAGAAGCTCCTTAAGCAAGAGAAATGGAGGGTTTGCAGCACAGAGAAACAACATTAGCTGGCTAATTAAACAGCAATGGAGGATGCCGCTGACTAGGACTGTAATGACACACTTAGGTTTCATTTAAATAAAGCAACACTGTGTAAGGGAATATACCTTAGGAAGAAAACACCAACAAACATTTTTTTTTATTTATTTTTAACTGCTTTCTGTTGAAAGCTGTTGTCCTTGAACTACATTGCCCCACATTGGTCAAGATATTTTATGTTTTCATTAAAATTATTTTCAACTAGCTCTCACACGGTCAAGTACCATCACAACTTCTTCTAATGTATGTATATTTTATATTGCACCTCCTATCAAACTTTAAACAGCTGATAAAGATTTTACCAAATTCCAATTTTGATTTGATAAGCTTTATTTGTAAGTATCCTGCTTATTTTTACAAGCCTTCCAGCTGTGATTGGAGGTGATTTCATATGGGTTTTCTAGAAGCAAATCCTTTAAAACAGTGATTTAGTATGTTCTAAAAAGGAAGAGTTGAGAAACCTATTGTTATTAACACTTCCAAACCGATTCCATTAATTTAGCAAAATTTTAACAATGAACTTTCGAAAATGATCAAATGGTGAAACTCTATTGCAGAGTTTAGCAGCTCTAGCCTAAACTTCTCTCTGGTCAGACTTTACAGTAGACCGTAACCTTTCTAATACAAACGGCCATTTTAGTCCAAGCCCAGGGAAAACAATACAGTAAATAATTTAGAGTCGCAAATACTACATGGCCTTTAATTAAAACAACTTATTTTTTTAAAGGTCTGTAAAAGAAAATATGTTGTCATTTAAAAAAACAAATAGTTTATTTGGACATTTAGTTTTTAAAATAAGGAAAAACATTATAGTTTCATAAAGGGTAAGTACTGATTTTGGATTTTGTTATATAGGATATTATTTTTGTTATAAAATAAACAACATTTTCAACCTAATGACAATAGATCTAAAAACATATTCCTGATTCATTAATTTATTTCTGTTGTGAAAATTAAATCTAAATGTTTTTTAAACTACTAAAGCTTGTTAGAATGGTATTTGTTAATATACTAAGTTGAAAACCATAAGTTGGTTCTTTATTGTTTTTAGCTACTATTAAGAGTCATTGTAGAGGGTCCAAAGACCGACTTGCAGCTCTGTAGCTGGAGTGTAAAGACCCCTGGTCTAGTGCATAAAAGCTTTATCTATTTAAGTACAAAACTCAGAGAGGGAAAATACAGTCACCCACTGAAGTCTGGTGCTGTTTTTTAATTTCACCCTTATTTTGACCAGATGTCATCTACATGAAATTAAAAGTATCCTGAGTGACCTGGCAAAAACACAATTAAAATTTATTCAACAACACAGTTGGAAAATAATAAACAAATGTAAAAAAAAAAAGAAACAACAACTAGAAACAAGAGGAGACAGCCCAAATACAAGACATTTTAATTAAAAGTACTGAATTAAATCGGTGTAACAATTTTAAAGTTTTATCTCTGTAGCAACTTAAATAGATCAGTGACATGACACCCTCAGACATAACTTGTCACCTATCTACAAAGCATTTTTAGGAACTATACCCAGAAAATGAATCTCCCACCTGCTGTCACCTGAGTCACATTCCAAAGAGGCATGTGACCAAAACCTCTCTGATGAAGGAGCTAACGACCAATCAGAACCCCTCTAATGACCATCAACCCCGCCCATGTGCTCTCAATGAGCCATCCAGTAGCTGTCAGAGCCACCTTTGTCTTTGCTTTTTTTCCCTCCCCTAATTATTTTGTTACTCCTACAGTATACAATCTCAGTGCTCCCATGCATCGGTTAAAACTGAAGAACTGAAGAACCTGAACTTTCCATACTGGACCATGACCTGGATGACTTGGAAACTTCGCAGATATGACATCCCACCACAAAAGTTGTTAAAAAAAAGTCTCTTCTAATGATCGGATAATGATAACAGCTAATTGAAGTCTTCTTGCAGTGATAGCTGCCACACATAAGTACATCATGGTCAATGTGAAAACTTTAACATGGAGGGATTTTGCTTTAAATGATTAGAAAGAAGTTTTTGATTTTCTAACATTTAAATGAAGCTTAAAATTGGATGATTACCATCACCAGTAAGTTCTTTGAGCATCTCCACTGCAAACAAACAAGTGATGAGATTAACCACAGGGTTTTGGAACTACCTAAAACAGCAAAAATATATCATAAATATCTGCACATTTGTCAGGTCTTAGCACACTCTTTTGGTACTTGTGTAAAGTTGACACACAAAAAAGTGTTATTCCAGATTGTACCGTGCCTGGTTCATATGACATAACAAACGTAAATGTTACATGTCTTCAAGCATGGGACCTCTGGCAGAATGTCTGAGCTTGAGGTTAAGACAAGAACCAGAACAACAGCCCAAACCTACTCCTAAAAGCAGGGAAATAAAATGATTGTTTTTGAATGTACTAAATCAGGACCATTAAGGCCAACCTTTGAACCACGGAGTTGCCTTTCCTGCTTCCTCTGAAAGTGCAATTAATTGCACCTCCCTGCTGTGAAGTGCACAGACCTATTCCTTGCGGACTTATCTTCTTTTAGACACTTAAATATTCTATTAATTGATAATGCGAATAACCTTCAACTTTACAGGATCTCTGACAGATAATCTGGCTATAATTTCTATCATAGACTGAGAGCTAAAACAGTTAAGATCTTGTAAAAGTATCATCTGGATTTACTTACCTCTACTAAACCCCAACCGCCTGTATGCAAACCTATCTGGGATTATATGTATGCAGTTGTTATTGGAATAAAAACTGAACTTCCAAGTCAGAAGTTTGTGTTTATTATAAGCCCCATTTTCCCCCAGTAAGTCCTGTGGAATGTTGGGAATGAGACACAGATGGTTACTGGTGAAAATAGGAAGAAATAGACAGACCTAGAAAGACTAATGCATCTTGTTAAAATATTAATCTCTGCAGTTGATATTCTAATTCATGGCTTTGTTTATGACCACTCTCCTTACTTAATTATCTGTTTCTAATCAGTTTACCATCACTTAGAGACTGAAATGATGAAAAATGTCTTCCACTCTTAGAAAGATGAATGGCCATTTTGTAATTGTGACAGCAGAAACTGAAGTGACCATATGCAATAATTAAAAAAGGACATACCCGGGCGTGCAGGTGGAGCAGCGGGTGGCGCGCACGACCCATGTACGGAGGTCTTAGTCCTCGACGTGGGTGACCCAGGTTTGAATCTGGCTTGTGGTCTTTCCCCATGTCTCTCCCCTTCTCTCATACCCCCTTTCCTGTCAGCTTACTGTCTGAATAACGAGCCACTAGTGCTGTAAAAAAGAAAAAAGGACATACCAGTTAAATAGATATTTCCATATAAATCACCCGATAACCTCTGAACAGCATCTGAACTTGCAATTCTGAGGATTGAATAAACAAACTGCAGTCAATGTTTTTACATATTTTATAGGCCAATATATAAGCCCTGTTAGACTTGTATTTAAGGACTTATTGCATTAAGTTATGTAAAAATTGTAAACAATTATGTACTTGGATCTGATTATCTGAAGGTATCAAATTACAAAACAACAAGCTGCCTAACTTGTCTTCCAACTGAAAATTAATTAAAGGTACTTCATGGTTCACACCAAACACAATTATGTCATGTTGAAACCCTGTTAATGCCATTTTTTAACCTGAGCTTTTTAAAATAATAATTATTATTGTCATTTTGTGCATTATTTAGCAGAGGTGTGGTATCTGGATACTTGACTTGGACTCAAGTCAACCTCCAGGTTACAAGTTTAATGCATTTAGAACAAAAGATTTGAACCTAATTAGACCTGGTTGTAACTTCACCTGGAAGCTCTGACCCTTTACACCAAACAAAACATTTGACAAACATAAAACAGTCCAGAAAAGAAAAGAAGTAGAAAGAGCTACAGTTAGAAATTGAAATAATGATTGGCATTTTATTTGCTGAAATAAATCTTCAAAAATTAAGGAAAAACTGACGAACAAAATGGTATTTATTTTTAGTGTGTAAAGAAAAATGTCAGGGCTGGCATTATTAAAAGCGGAGAGCTGCTGTACCCAGTTTAAACATTCCTAATACAAACCATTACTAAATTACTTTCTTACAATACAAAATAATTTATTAATGACAATTAAAAATATTAGTCATTGTTTTTATTATAGTACAAAAATTGCTTGTCCCATTATCCTTAGATTTCTTGATATACAGATTTCCTCTGACATAAGAAATTCCCCTCAGGAGCAAAAGCTCTTCTGTTTTAAGTAATTAATATGTACTTAATGTTGGCTTAAAAACTTAGTAACTTTCATCTTTTGGTGGTTCAATCATCAGTCATAGACTGAACTATTTTACATACATGATCTGAAGTGATGCATGTACTTCTTATCTGATTAAAAGAAAAATAAAACAAATTATGAAAATTATGAGAAATATTAGTTACCTGTAACAGAAAAAAAAAGCTAAAAATATTTGTGAAGCTTTATGTCAATAAATGCATTTGACAGTTTTTGGAAATTTTATATAAAGCAACCTGTAAATGTGATGCAGCACCCTTAAAAAGTACAGTCAAACGTATTGTCACCTTTTGAAGACAGTAACATAACAATGGATATGTCAGCTTGATTACATGAAAAATATATTAAAAGTACAGGACTTAGGGCTTGACTCAGGGCTTGCAGGTCTTTACTTAGTGCTTGACTGAGACTTTAATAAAATGATTGTAGGCCCACTCATGACATGCAAAACAATAACTTGACTAAGCCTCTTTTATTCAGTCTAGTTTGGAAAGAACAAGGCGGGTAATAGATTTTCACGCAGCTCTAACACATCAAATTTACTACACTCAGGAGCTGCCTGTTATTAATGTGCTACAAGCTGTTGCCAAAGAACATTTAACTAACAACTCTAAAGATCAATAATGGAATTATGTTAATAATTCACTAAACAAATCGACATAAAAGTCCATCAGTGATGCTCTGAGACTAAACAAGTAATCATTCTAAGCATAAGACTGATCTTAGGAGTTATGTTTTATTGGTGTTGTGCTTAAAAAATGCATGATACAAAATATTTATCTTTATTTTTCAAAGGCTTGTGATGCAAATCTCTGATGGTGAGCTCCAAATGGATGTGCCTCTTGAAAAATGTATGCAGTTGCACAAAGCAGTCCTCTCTTGACATGCAGTTAGAGAGGCTTTTTTCATGAATTTGTTATGAAATGCTGGTTGACAAATATGAAAACATGAATATTGAAAACATTTACAGCGTTTTACTTTATGAGTTGACACATTTAATATGCTGACTAAAAGCCTACAGTTCTAAATTGCCCCTGTAAATGTTTATGCCGGCGTGCATCTGTTTGTGGTTATATGCTGCACGCTTTTCCTGGGAGAGAGAAGCTCACTTAGAAAACATCCTCCTACCTCAAGGCTTCATAACACGCGCTCTTTGCATTACAAAGATAAGATGCTGCCGTGCATATTGTGCAATTTCAAAACATGCACTCGTGGCATTCATCAAAATCCCCATGTCTTATTAGAATGGAAGTGCATTAAGCTTTAATACGGATCCCTGAGCAGCCTAAACACTGCCGAGGCTCCAGCACATCGTAGCAACACAGACACAAAAAGCAGAGAAAGATTACCATTTAAATGCTCTAATACGACCAAATGTATTTGATTCATAATATTTATAAAAAAGCAAGGAAGCAGATGTTTAAAGAACAGTCCGATAAGCATTTTTGCACTGATCTTTTCCAATTGTGATAGGGTGAGAACTGTGGCGCCAATAACAATTCAACTACTTGACCAAAGATTATGAGAACAAAAGCAGGTAAAAGATAGGGAAAGCTACATGTGAATTTTTTTAACGGGATAAAAATATAAAAAGACAATCTTTCAATAAAGCACAGTAATTTCTTATTTCCACTCCCCATTTTTCTTTTGAGGCTGTTTCACCTTACTACAGGGAATTCCACATCTTCTCTTTGACTCCTATAATATTTGGAAAAGAAGCCCCCTCAAAACAGGTAGATTGTCAGAGAGGGAAATGCTAAATAGCTCTACAACTGGCCTGATTGAACGTTGTTGTGTGAAGATCAGAGTCTCAAAATCACACCTGACAATTCAAACAGTGAAAAGTTTACACACACACACATACACACACACTCGTGCACTCGCTCTCACTCGTACCCACCGTTTCCCCGTGTCATGCTCTCCTGGGGTGCTGCTTTATTAATGAGTTTCAAACATAAAAAGTATCCAGATGACAGGAAGTGTAACTCATCAAAAAAGGCTGTTTTTGAACAGTCTTGGCGTATGTTAAAGAATTATTCTCTTTCATAAGGACAAGAGAAAATCGGTGTTGGCCAGGGCTTTTTTTTTTTTTTTTTTTTTTTTTTTCTTTTTTTTACTTGACCAGACCATGAATCCTTGTTCTCAGACATGGCATGAATATTGCATGTAAAGCCTGCAAAGTTGGGCTGCCCGGTGGGAGAGAGGGGAGGCTGAAGGATGTAGACATGTGGTGCTGTTCATAATGACTGTTTGCAATGAGAGGGAGTGTGGGATTCATCAGAGTGTGAGTATTTTTGGCTTTGGGAGGCAGAGATAGTAGAGGAGCGTTATTAATTATATCGATTAAATGCAATGTTTTTGGTAAATAGAGATACGCTTTAAGATCAATTGGTATTGATTCCTTTTATTTTCCCTTTTTTCTAAACTTGTCTGCCTTAATAAGAGCAGCTCCAAAAGTTTTTGGTAAATTGCAACTGCTAACGATGCATTTCATGATTTGGGTTTATAAAATAGACCAACATAATTTAAGCACCTAAGGTGAAGAAGAGTGAAAATGATTTATGGAATTTTGGGGGGTAATTTAAAATACAAAAAAAGTATAACCAATCTGCCTGTCAGTCTACCTCTGTGTGGTTTAATCTTTGTGCCTCAATAAAGCAACCAAGAGCCCTAGCTAACTCTATAGAGGCTATAGCCATCCACAGCTGAGGTGGGACACTCTGTTGACCTGAAAAATACTGGTCAATACATCTAGACTTTTGTAGAAAAGTGACAGGAAGAAACCCATGAATGTCCTTTTAAAGTTTGCCATGAATTATCTTGGTAACAGCAAACATGAAAAAGGTGCTCTTTTAAAAACTGCAAATTCTAGCCCACATCTTAAATTCTACACAACACACAATCTGAACACTTTCTCTATAGGAAAACATGATGATGGCACCATTATAGTGTGTGAGCACTTTTATTCAGCAGGGATAGAGAAACTGGTCAGAGGTAATTAGAAGATTGATCGAGCTAAATACAGGGTAACCTGGAAGATAACCTGTCAAAGGAAGGACATTCACCTACAAACAGGAAAAAGGACCTAAGCATCCAAGCAGTGTTACAGTGGAATGTTTTAGATGAAAGTATATTCATGTACCCAATAAAAGTCCAGATTTTAATCTGTCAATATACAGAAAGACTCATTTCCAATCTGACAAAGCTTGAAGTATTTTGTCAGGAAACATGGGGAGAATGTCTGTCTTAAGACATTAAGGCAAAAACAAAAAAGAAATGAATTGCAGCTGTAATTAAGTTGAAAGGGGATTCGGCATCATATTGCTATAATGATGCCGAATACAGATGGACACCAGATTTTTTTTGTTTTTAATTTATAGATTTTCAAAAGATCTAAAAAAAAAAACAAACAAACAAACAAACAAAAAACAAATGAGTTTCCTTGCTAACAATGCACTACTTTGTTTTGGCACATCACATTAAATTCCAATAGGGTTCCAGCTTTTGGTTTGACAGAATATACTTGCCAAAACAAAAAAAGAAGGTGAGAGCAAGCTAGCAATCAATCAGCCCTCACCTGTTCTCACACAGAAATAAACATGCAAGAAGTTCACTTTAAAATAAACTATGGCATGCCAACATCCTGCAAAATCAGCTGACATAAATATACATATATGAGCATGACTAACCCTCATACAGGAACTATAGCATAGACATCAGGCACACAGACACACACCGCACACCAAGCTCTGCTCCCGTGTGATCTCGCCTCAGCCTTCCTGGACTGGAACAAATAATGGAGGGGAAGTCGACTGTGGGATTTTGAAGTTCTCTCCCTGTTAGTGACACTGTGTGTCAGCGCTGCATCCTTTTACCTTTTTACTAACACAGCACAGGGAGCAAGGCCTTTGAATAATAAATACTCCAAAGTCTTCGCACAACTCAGGCCACAGATGCTCGTCCAGCAAACAATGTTGATGTGTTGAAGAAGTAAGTCCAGGAAGGAGTCTGGAATGAATATAAGATGCATGTTCAGACACCAAACATGACTGAACTGTGCTGGGCCTGGGAAGTAAGAGGGCTGGTGGGCTGAAACTTCAAAAATCTGTGTGTACACACAGACAACTGACATTCATGGGAAAGGTGTAGAACTGCAGGATAAGCAAAAAAAAAAAAAAAAAAAAGAAAGAAAGAAAGAAAAAAGTTGGGGATATTTTTCTTGGCAAAGTCAGAAGTTAAATCAAAGGGGAATATTTCCTAACAGAACGATAAGAATAACAGAATAATACTAACCAGATCTTGTGTCATTATTCTGACAAGCAATTGGTGATATTTTCAAATGAGTATTACTTTAGCTATAATAATTCTAAAGGCAAACTTGTTCGACGTTGTTTTGGATCAGTATTCTTCCTGAAGAACTTTGAGTTTTTCCACAACGTGTACAGCATTTGGAGTTTCCAGCAGGATAAATTATCTTAACTTGAGCACGACATGCTTGAGTAATATACTTCACTTTAACGGAGACGTAAAACAGGGCACGTTGAGGTTTAGGTGATGAACAGGGGGCCATCGTAGTAGTTGATGTGTCCATCCTCGCCCGATATTTAATACTGCTGTTCCTCGGCATGGCCCGAACATGACAGAAAATCATTAGCCACTGTGGACCGTTAACTGTCACATGAGTGATTGAATAGGCAGTGAGCCATGGAGTTTTGTATGGCAGTTAAACATCTGTCCTGAAGATTCCTGGTGGCAGACGGTTGAGGTCAATGATGAGGCAGATTTGGCAGACAGCCACTCCTCCTCTCTGAGGGATTGGGGGGGCTCCTTGGCATGTCACATCAGAATGGGGATCAAGTATGGGTCAGGCCCACACTTTATACATCATTTCATAGTTAGGGCAATGAAATGCTGTGCTAGAAATAGTTTGAAGATATGCATACCTTTCTGCTCTCCCAGCTTCAGGGATCATGACCATTTAAGCAGTTTTACTGGCCGTAGACCAGATTCAGCTCATTTAAAACGTCACACGGTCTACATCACCCATTTTTTTTCCAAGGTATATATTTTAATCCAAAAAAAAAGATGAATAATTTCTTGGTTTAAATTCAAAAGACAGATGTCCTAATATTAATAAAAAAGTCGGGCTAAATCTACACACATCTACTGTATGTGGTAAACTATAGTGTGAAGTAAAAAGGCTCAAAAGGTAAAAATGAAGCATACAAGTGTGACTTTAATCTAATATTATCAACATTATATTCAGTCCATATAGCCCCAAAAGGAAAACCATGCCCTCTTTTTTCTGACTGACCTATGGAACTTTAACATAAACTATATTCATGGAGAGTAAAATGGAACCACTGCCAAATTCTTAGTTTGTATAAAAACGTGATGGAATGTTGAACCAATGAATCGGCATAGTCCAGAATAATTGTAGTCCCTTCACTCTTTATTATGATGTTTGCATTCAGAACAAAGCTAAATTGGCTAAAGTTGTCCATCTGGGTCTGAGCTTAGATGCAGGGCTCTGCCCAGATAGCTGCCGATGTAGCTGTGCAGAGAGCAGCTGAAACATTTTTCAATAAGTTTTAGGTTATTCAAATACAACAAAAACAACAAAAAACTAGTTTTATGGTTCAGAAAGAAGGATAATAAATTTATATATGTTTGATTCTATATGCACTCTATTAATTGGAGCTAATTTTCAATGCGAGCTAGATTATTATTCATATCAAAACACAGAAAACATGATAGCTTATTCTGATAAAATAAGCTGACTTTTAATGAGATTATTATCCCAAAAATACAGATCTTTAAGTCAACATATATTCATTAGAAACAATTACACATCAAGTCCCATTAACTGAAAAGGAACCAATTCTAAATCAAAAATGACCGATTTTATTTTATAATAAAGGTATGGCCTCCTGTCCTTTGTTGCTGAAAGCATAGTTTTCTCAAACTTGAAAGATATTTCCAATTAAGCTAAATAATATTATTACATATAAGATATTGAATCTCTGAACTTTTGGAATTGGAGCTCTGTCTTTTATTTCTATTATCGTAAATATAAACTTTTTTAATATTGCTATATTTTAGTTACACAGTCTTCATGACATTCATCAAACCTTTATGATGCCATTTCATCTTTTTTTGTTTTTAAACATATCCAATCAGCCAGCACCAAAAGTCCCCTAACTGACTGACTGTCTTAGAGTCAACGTTCGTTTTTTTTTTAAACACACTCTCTAAATTCTCTTCTTTGGAAGAGGTTTGACTTACAGACCAAGATGGTGCATGCAGCCTATATATACATAGGATTGGTTGTGTTCAACAAGAGCCAAATTTCCATATTATTCCCTGTTGGCTTCTGTCATCTTTGTAGTTGGAAGCCCAGGTTGATGCCCCCCCTTTCACAAAGGGGAAGATTTTTGTAAAAAAAAAAAAAAAAAAAAGGGGGGGAGAATGAAAGTACCATATTAAATATTTTCAGAGAGCCAAATGTTCATTAAAAATCAACACTGGTAAATGTTTTCTCATTTTCCTCTTCATCTAATGAAGCAATACATGAAAGCGGGTGGGGGAAAAAAGAGGTATGAAATTGTCAAATTATAAATTAAGCTGCTGCTTCAATTATTTGCTTGGTTTGATTATAACATGTGGTTAATTTTTGAACAAGGTTAATTACAAGAGGGTTAATGATGTCCTTGTGAAAACCAAGAACTCAATTTTTTTTTAAATTAAACTGCTATATATGAACCAAATATTTTATTCAGTTGATTCATAACTATTAATAAATATATTAGAAATCAGAGGGCCTGAAAGAGGAGCCCCTGTTTTAATGTGACATATCTAAACTGTTTCTTGAAACATTTTGTAACAATAATTGCCACAGTCGACCTCTCTTTGAAGGTTGATCAGATTTTCGCCATCTTTGGTCGATGGCCAATTTATTTTGTGAGGTAAAGGGATGTTGCACGCAGTGTTTTTTTTTTCGGTGTGTGTGTGTATGTGCCTGATACAGACAGGAGAGCAAGAACGTAACAAACAGAAGGCAGGTTGGTGTGATCACTCATTCACACTGTAGCTGCTTGACGTAGAGCTCTACGGGGCATGATTACCAGGCCCTGGGTGATCCTTCAACTCTCTGTCTGACACTCGCTGCCTCCACTCTCCATGTTCCATTCCTCTCTGCTATTCCATCTCTCTAAATCGTCTCCCTTTAACTCCACACTTTATTTTTTTTCCCCCCCTCTATCATGTCGCCACAGTATTTTATTTACTCCTGCAGCTCTCTGTCTGTCTTTGTAATGTGTTTCTGCCAGCCTGATAAATAAAGCAGTTTGTCTTTTTACAGTGCCCAGGACGTTTATAGTTAATGTCTTCTCATCCACTTCTGCTATTTATCAGGCTTCAGACGGGCATACACTTTGTGTGTGTAGGTGTGTGTGCTCGTGGGTCCCTTGTGGCAAATTTCAACAAGACTATTAGACCATTTCATGTGCAAAGAAAGAAGTTGCACCCATGCTACAAGTTCCAGCAGTAAACCGTTCTGCCATTTACAGAAGCAATTGTATTTTGACATTATTTTCTCTGAGATTTAAGTGTCAGATTTAGCAATACTGTTGCTTTAACTACAAACTGAAGCTATAAGCACTATTTCGCATCAATATCTAAAAAGGGCTTTTACTGTTTATTGTTCCCTAATTAGATTTTATTTTCTTATTCTCAAGCAGTGGCCGTTCAAGTTATGCTTGAATTTCCCAACAGCCCTAAAACAATGTCTTTAGCAAAGAAGTAAAATTAATTATTTTGATCCCTTCTGTTTGACTTAAGTGTTTTTCTCTT
>JAUZNJ010000035.1:161125-176731 GCA_034780135.1 Jordanella pulchra
GCTGCTTTTTGCCCATAACTAGGTGTTACAGTGTTGCGATGACCTTCATCTCAGGTGTTATGCCTTTACTGTACGCTGGATGGGAAAAGTAAGCTCTTCCCTGATGAGGTCAACAACCAACATGATTAATTTACTTTGTGGATTGTGGGAGTATAGTTTCTCTCTCTGTTACAAGCTCTTTTGCTTAAGACACTCTACAGCTTGCTAAAAGTGTTCTTTACTACTCTTAAGTTTGTTTTTTTTACCTTGCAAGCTGTCTGAAATGAGCAATAGGTAAGAAATTTTATGTAAAATAACCAAAAATGTTCTCAGCTGTTACCCACGATGGAGGTAATATTTCCCTTGAAGAATCTGTCTTTTCCATCATCAAGTTTTTCTCCTTTTAAACCTAAAGGTACGATACAGAGCTACTTCAGTGTACTGCTTACTTTGTGTTTACTTTCTGGTTCCTGAGCCAATCAAAATTCTAAGGGGGTTTCCAAAACAGAGTGCAGTATTTGGCATTTTATGTTGGTAAAAGAGCAGCAGCGTGCAAACATGGCTCCAATCAAGAGAAACGAAACAGAAATGGTCTCAACAATATCTAGGAAGCCTCAGCATCCTTTTTAAGTATTTTAATAACAACATACTGCTGCAAATCGTCTTCTCTCATCTTGATTGGGCAGTCTCCACAATGCTCTCTGAAGGGAACGGGAGAATGCTATCTGTTTTATGCGTTCCGAAAAAGTGTCATTATTACTTGTATCTAATTTAAGGCTTAAGGTACTTTATAAAGAACCTCTCTGGCCCTAAAGAAAAAAAAAATCAAAATTCTTTGATTGCTAAGATTTGTCTTAAAATAATATCAGAATGAGCTACTATTATTTTCATTAGGTTTTTTATGATAACAGGACCTACGTTTTATAAAAATGTAGCCAAAAGAAAGCCATTATTTAAGGTAAGTAATAAGAAGTCCAATTTGCAGAAAGTGCTCTGTTCAGGTGATATCAAAGTTGTAGCCACACATGGAAACACTATATTTGGTAGAAAACTTATATTGTACATAACCTTGATCTCATTGACTATAAGGTAAATCAAAATGGCAGCATCATGCTGGAGGGATGCTTTATTTTCAGCCAGAATATGGAAGCTTGTTGGCCAAGTAAAGGATAATCATGACAGAAAATCAAGTAGGGCTGTAAAAGACCAGCATGTTTAATCAGTTTTGTCTCTGTAACCTCTATAAATTGAGTAAAACTAGTTGCCGTGTAGGGCAGGTTTTGTCATTGGATGTTATCGATGAACAGCCAAAAAGATAAATTAACAGACAGAAATGGACAGAGAGACAGATACTACCACAACCAGCAATCCTTCCACAGACCAACCAACACACCAACTGCAGATCTAAACTGTGTCGTACTGTATCTCACTTTTCTATCAACCTCAAAAATAAAGCACATCGTTATTAGGACAGTAACAGTGAAAAACACTACAGAGCAAGCGCGGGTTTTTTATTCTCCATACAAACACAGCAAGAAGAAAAAGATCTCACAGTGCTGACTGACAACGATGCACTGCAATATAGATGAAGAGAACAAAGCTCCCCATAACAAACTCCAGTCATATTGAGACGATTTCCTTTTCAATAATGAATCGCCATCAGCGCTGTGCATCAATACTGCCTCTGTGTGTTGTGTGCGTAAGAGCTTGAGGAGGGGGGTAAAAAACATCTATCCTCAACAAGAACTAAACTTCTATATTTAATCTGCACTGAGAACAAGCAGGCATGCAAAGTCAAAAACAAAACGGGGATGGCAAGCTGAGGCTTTATGTGGCATGCAAATCACATCCGGACTAACAGGCTGCTGTGAGCTTATCCCCATATCTTTATGATTGACAGGAATTTTCAGATGTGTAGATTATAAATATTTATAATTGACTCTATATTGACTGTGTTCTCTCTGTTTGGCAGAACTTGAAAAGAAAGGAAAGAATAAAAAAAAAATCTAAATATTCCACCCCAAAAAATGAAAAAAAAAAACAATATGACAATTGAATTTGTCATTGGTTCCAGTCTTTGAATGATCCTTCGTGTGCAGCACATACTGTATGGTGTGTGTATTGTTCAATGGCCTGTTTTCTTTTTGACAACAGTATTAACTTTCTACAGTTGTCAGGGTTTCTTTCCCCCGAACAGCTTGGCTGTTTTTAGAAGAGTTTGAATTAAGTTCTGAAAAGTCAATTTAATGCATAAGTAAAGGTTTATAGGTGCCAAACAGGAACCCAATCTCCTGAAAATAAACACTACTGGTCTCTTAAATCATACCTGATTTAAAACCCACTTTTTAAGTATGAAGGTGAAATCTCAATAATTAGCGAATGACAATGTTTTGCCAATGATCTAAGGAGGAATAATTGTTTTTATTGTTAGTTTCCAGGACAAAAAGCCCCATCTACTGAGCAAGACGACATTTCATTTCAGTTGTTATTTTCTTATAGGGTATCCATGCAACTGCAACAGATTTTGTCCTACAAGGTTGTTTTTTTCATTGAACCTTTATCTTCAGCTCATTCTTCAAGGAAAAGGCTTCAAAGTGTGACTTTTATGTTATTTCAGCCCCTCTTTGTTGATTTAGCTTTATGTTTTGGATCAATGGTCCTCATGCAGGAACTATTCATATGAACAAATTCATTTTTAAATCGTTCGTACAAGTGATTCAGGAGAAAATGTTGGGTTCATCATTTTTTTCCTATATCTTCTCTCAGGTACAAGTGAGTGCTCCGGATTTGACGTAGGAGCCTTACGCAATAATCGATAGCAGCCACTTTGTTCAGTCTTTATTTTTGAGTTTCAAACAAACAACGAAGGGGTTTGACCCTGTCCCAAACATCAAAGGCAGAAAAGGTTACCTTTGAGTGACACATCAGTTAGTTAAATTTTGGGAGGGATTAAGTTACACATGCTTAAAATAACTTATTTAAATGCCCCACATGTGAAAAGGATTGACCAAATCCCACCTCAAAATGATGTTTGCCTGGCTTTAAAAGCCTTGCATCAACCTTAATAAGGGATCACCTGATCAGTGAATTCGGGTTGGGTTTAGACGGTGAATCATAATCAGCAAAAATAAAGTCTTATGCAGAAATTATCCTGTAGCGCTGTATACGCAAAAGTATAAATACAAATGGGCTGGCAATATTTTCACTACATGACTACATTTGCTGATACTTAAAAGCAATTATTTTATTAGGTTACATCCTTGTATATTATGCAGCTCTGCAATTATAAATTACACTTTTACTATGTGCTGTATCAGAGAGATGAAGGGAAGTTAGACACGGTCTGGAAATGTATGGTAAGTGTGTGTTTTACAAGGAGATTTTGCAGAATGACGTACAGTGCTGGTTGATGTCAAAGTCATTGAACATTTACTTCATATGTTGCACCTCTTGCTTCCACAAGTAGTTTTTATGGACTGTTTTTTTAGATCAAATTATATATTTTTTGTATTAATTATTTACTTTTATTTTTACTGTGCAACCATGTTATTTGCAGCTTTTTTTGATTTATATCCCACTGCTGCTCAGCTCTCAGTCAGCAGAACCTCAATCTCCAAACTTCTAAATTTTCTCTTCTTTGTGCTTTCAATGGCTTTTGTTGTCAATAAACACTTTCTGATAATTTACAATGATATACTTTAGTAAAGAACATTTGTCGAATCTGATGTGCCGCATTAGGAGGTCACTGTAGGAGAATAAAAATGATAGAAATCTGCGACAAGAATACGAAATTGTTGCAGGATGCTCAATATCCGATGAAACAACCCCATGATAATGCCTTTTGCATTTGTGCATTCACACACACAAACTTCTCTTACTATCTTTGTGGGGCCTTTCCATTGACGTCTATTAATTCTCTAACTGTGACCCTTACCCTAAACCTAACCATTATGGATTTATACCCAACCTACACTCAATTCACACCTTAGTCACAATGTGACCCCATAATGTGCTATTTTCTTCAGAAAATAGGCCCAAAATGTATTAAATACAAGAACACAATAAGTCACCTTGTACCACTCCAGATTAACCTTTTAACTGCCTTGCCAACCTCCGAACTGCCTTTTGCTGAGCCATTGGTCAACCGGTTGATCAGGCAGTTAAAGGATTGTGATGAATGCAAGAGTAGATCCCACAGCCGAACTAAAGGAAACATGATAGCAGAGGAGGACATGCAGTATGCGTAGCTGCTGCTAGCTCATCTGTTTTATATGAATCCTCTTTAAGCAAACAACAGAAAGAGTTTAAAGCTTAAGTTATTGTCTTCTCTTATAATATCTGCCGGTATCTAGTTTGACATAGTTACTGGATAAAATCAAACTCTTTTAGGTGGGCACTAGGTGTCACTTTATTCAATCAGCTTGAAAGGTTCAGCAGAGTTGTTGTTTCTTTCCCTTGGATATGAGCCATAATTAATATAGTATAGATTCGAACCTGAGTCCAAGACACTATTAATCTGGCTTGACTGATTATAACTTTCAATAAAGAAGAAAAATCTTTTAATCAAATTAAAGGAGGCCAAGTTTTATTTTTTTATATTATTATTATGCTTGTTTTCTTTTATTTCAATTCAACAAATTGAAATAGAAGAACAAATCTGAAAAAGTTTCAGTCTATTTCTGCAGTCCAAAAAGAAAGTGGGTGGGCCTTGAGCTCTAAGAAATTTAAAAAAAAACTTCTGCCCTTTGATTAAGTAGCACTGTGTGAGCTCACAACACTGCATCAGTCTATCTAACTCTCTTTCAGCTTCACATCAAAAAGGGAGCAGAAAATGCCGGTCTGCACTCACCGTACATGCACCCACTTCAGATCCTCAAGTTTCCTTTGGCCCACACCCAGGCCCGGCACTGCCCACCCCTTTCATCAATTTTCCTGTTTGATTTCACCACTGGACCCAACTAAAGTGTCATTCTAAAGTTATATTTCAGACTATTCTGCATTTTACTGCTAAAAGTTTGTGTTGTTTAACAAACACACAAAGATTTATTGAAACAATCTGAAATCCCAAAGAGCATTAGGATTTAAAGTGAGCATGAAACCCAAACCCTTCAAGCAGATTAAATTCCAAATCAAGTAGGCCATGTAAATGATGTGGTGACAGGGGGCCCCGTGCAATTAGTATGCCAGGCTAGTGTTAAAGCAATTAGGCAAAACAGACGGCAAGAGCACCAGGGCTAAGCACGGGAAGGGAGGAAGGACGAATATTTCCATATTGTTCTTCAGGACATGAGCTTGTCTGCGTCAGTGTGCGCGCGAGTACAGTTTGTTTGAGGTCGTCTGGCACTCGACTTGTTTGTGGATCTCTCAGAGGAAATCAGAGGTTAATGGGAGCTAGACTTTGTTTACTGACTGCCTATGCTTCCATTTAGGGTAGCTAAGAGATGAAGTGAGGTGCTAAATACAAAATTTGCTCTTCCTTTTAACCAAAAGGAAGACAAAGAAAAGGAAACTTAAAACATACATTTTCATGTTGCTTTGGGGGTGAAATCACAAAAACATTTACTGGTAAACAAGCCCAGAGCGGAAACAGCACATCCCACTACGGGAAAATAAGAAAGAAGACGACTCATTTGGGCAAATCTCTCAGGTGGAGCCATCAAAAGCCCTGTCGGTTTGTACACAGCGCTGTGGCAGGAAAGGACCACCTGGAGACAAGGAATGACAATTGTTTGAGTGTAAATTACTGAAACAAGCATTTCAGAGAATGGCATGTATTGCATTACGTTTCCCAGAGGAAACTGTGCTTGATGCCTTTAATTCAAACAATGAGTTCTGATTTACAAACACTACAAAAAAAAAAAAACTCTGCAGTGCCCATGGAAGCTGCGTATAGTAAGATGAGACTCTATTGGGACATTAAATGGGACAGTTGCTAATTTCTTTCCCTGCAATGTGGGACAGCGACTGTTGACGGCATGGAGTTGTGTGTAAAAGAGTGCTGTTGCTTTATTATAACTGTGTTTACAACATACTGTGTTAGAGGGCAGCGTTAACATAAGATCGCCAACAGATCTCCCTTATCATCACGCTACAGCCACCACGTTTAACAACTTATTGATATTCCTTAGTCTAAAATCATATGTTAGTTGTATCCCAATGATAACAGATAAATTTATTTCAACACACTGAACTTTTTTCCTCATCAGTCTACAAGTATTTTTCTAAGAGTCTTGTGAAGTGAATACACTTTTACTAAGTCTCTGTCTTATTCTTGGTTTACCTTAAGAAAAATGATGAGGTCTACAGTACTTTGGATTGTCTCGCAACTTCCTGGATTCAAAAAACTGGGGTCATTCAGTTAATTCCCAATCGAACAACACAGCATTTTCACATAGGGCCAAGTTGATTTCAGAATGATTTCTCCTCAAATAAAAAATCCAAATACTTATATATTATTTGACATTTATCTATATTTTGTTTTTTCTCACACCATCTTTGTCTAATAGCCAAAATTGTTTGATGAATTGTGACAAAAGGACAAAAAATATGTAGGAAGAGACATTTTCTTCTTTTATCTTAGCGTAGAAATACGATAAGTGAATTTGTGCAAAGAAGATAATGACATGCTTAAATTACATACAAACCCATAGACTTTATATTAGTCAACGATCCATTAATCAAAGGTTCTAATTAAGCACTATGGGGTAAATTTGTGTATTTTTGCATCACATTTTCTTGTCATTTAACTGGGCAACATGTAGAAAAAGAAACAAATCGAAAACATTAGGTAGACGTACACAGTATACACTCCATGTCTGTGTGTGCATGTGTTTGTCAAGGGTTGCTTAGATACTACCTCCCTCGAGCATGTTGAAGTGATACCTAATTACAGAGCTAATTTTGCACCATAGAGGGGTAAATAATAAACTCCAATTTATGAAAAACTAATAAACAGCAGCTGTTTGATCTGAAATACAGTGCAGACAAATAAACTTGTGCAATAAAAAGACAAAGGGCTTGGAACCATGTATTTGATTGCTTTAGTTTACCTTCCGATATAGTCTGTTAGCTTTTAAAGTACACTCAGATGAAAAAAGGCTTACAAAGAGGAAGCATCTACAACAAACATATGGAATGAAACTGTATTGTGTCCTTTTTCTGCTTTTTTTTCTTTTCACATTTCAACTTTTCAACCAATCATTGATGAGCTCTAAAAACAAAGACTCTAAACAATCATCTATAAAGGGATAATAAAGTAAAGCAGCATTAACATGCAATGATCAATTAACAAAAATGTAGATTAAGCGGAATTTCCAAGAAGAGCAGTAATTAGCTCCTGTTTAAGTCATCGTCCTGAGTGTGTGCCGTGTAGTACAATCTATCAGCCTATGTAGCGCCATATGGTCGACATGGCCTTCAGGCTTTGTGGGAATTGCTTCATGGAAAGACAAGCAGGTGAGGCAGTGTTTTGTTTAAAGCACAGCACTATGCTTTGTACACAGAAGGGGAGGGAAAAAAAGGAGAGAGATTCCTCAAAAAGTTAGTTCAAACCAGATGGATATCATTCCAAAAGCTGAAAACCTGAGCATGCAGTCTTGGTGCTGGCCAAGAGAAACAAATGACATAATGCAGCCGACTAATGTATCCTGGAAACAAAATGCTCAAAGAGAAAAAAAAGATACAATTAAAGACAGTGCCAAAGTGTTCTCAGGGTAACAACTGACAAAACAGGGTTATTTTACAGTAAAGCTTTAATCCTGTTTGGAAGGGGGCTTATTTTTGCCTCTGATAGCAGAAGTGTTAAATGTTTTTTTTTTGTTGTTTGTTTTTCCTAAAAAGGAAATAAAGAATTCAAACCTAATTTAAAGAAGAAAAGAAAAAATCAACAGAATGAAAAAAGTCTCTTTGCTTAACGAGATGATTGCAGCAATGCAGGGCCTTCTATTATGGATAGAGAAAATGTTGCTTTTCATTTAATATAAAAACTGATTTGGTTATAACCAAACTAGTATTACATCTTAAAAAGTCTGAGTTTGAAAACTGGATTAATGCAGAATTCAGGGGCTTTTCTTGTTTATTGTTTCAGCTTGATCCAAGTACAGCTAAACTCTTTAAAACACCTAACATTCACAACTAATGCTTGGATGTAAAGCTTCTTTTGTTATTATTGTGTTTTGTTATCAATAAAGAAATGAAATTAAGCCCAGTTATATTGTCTTTTAAACTTATAAAGAGTTATATATGTAGATAACTTTCTTTTAATGAATGGTTATTGCTAAATATGCCAATATGTGGTGTAGTATAAAAGTTTTTTGTGAAATGTGACTGAAACGTGTTTTTGGATTAACATTTCACATCAATAAGAAATAAAATAAATAAAACTATTTGGTCATCCAAAGCTAACCAATGTCTTGGCCCACAATGTACTGACGTGATTTATAAAATAAGTTAATGAAACTGTAGAAGAACAAATTTAGTCTAGGGTTTGTTTGCTTTCACCTGTCATATGGAGCCATTTCCCCATTTTCTGACTATCATGAATAAGGTTCAATCTTAAAAACAAAGGGCCTGCTAACAAAGCTTCCCATAGAGAATTGACTGTGGACTTGGTTGCTATTTACATACAGATGCACTGGCATGAATTTGCATAATGTTTTTTTTTTTTGTAGCTGGGTGCTCAGGGGAGCAGCATTGTAACATATTGATGCTTAATGAACTCTGAAAAAAAAATTGATTTTCCACAGAGTAAATTAAGAAATGCATTATAGCTGTTAAAGGAATCTGGGGGGAAATCGGAGCTTTCCACTGCTAAACTACACTTGATAAGTAATAAATTACATGTTACACTTATTTGCTTTTATTCATGCTAATTTTGCCCAATTAATGTATCACTATAGTTCTGAGGGTAGCCACCGGGGATTCAATTATTTATTGGATATTGTTGTGTGTATAAAAGAGTTGAGTTGTGTTGTTAGCATATTATGTGTCTGAATATAACAAAGATGTGTTTTTGTTTACAAGTATAATGCTACGCATAGATAGTTTGGTATGGATTATGCTTCCTCAAATATTTTAAAGAAAGATGCAACTGATTTAACTATCAAAGTTTGTTTGTTTTGTTAAAAACAAGATCTATATTTAGTTTTGTGCAGTAAAATCTTTTTTTCTTTTTTGCTATATTTCTGGTTTTCTTAAAAGACCAAAAAAGGGGTCAGCACTTTCCTTAAAAGAAGAGGTCTCGTAACTCATCTGCAGGAAATTTTCCTGGGAGAATTGGCTAACCTCTATTAGTTCAGGATCACAGAGGACAACAGAGATGATGAACACCCTTTGCTGCTTCAGGTCTTAAAACCTTGAAAATTATATTTCTATGTGGGTGAAATCTTTGTATCGCCACTAAGGAAAAGATTAGTTAGGAAGAATAGACCTTGAAAAAAGCCTTTCCCACTCTGAAAATATTTCAAATTGTAAGTCCTTCTTAGCCATTTATGATAAGAGGCTAGTTCTTCATACCTGCTTATATTGTTTTTCCTACAAAGTTTAGAGCACTCAATTACCATATTTGCAATGAACAATAGCTACATAGTGATGGTTCTTGTATGTATACGGCCTCTGCTCCCACCTCAGAATCAACAAGACTATGAAAATGAGATTCAAATGTGGGATGAAATACAATACAAATACAGTCCCATATAAAGCTCATAGTTGTAAAATATAAGAAGCATTGTGGCACTATTCTAAGCAAGGTGTGCCTACTTAACATATACGGATGTCAACTTCCTATTGACATAAAAAGGCATAATATCCACGAATAGATCACAAGCTATATTTTCTTTAATCTGGAATTCAAGCCTTCCCTTTCTGATGCTGCTCTGGGATATTGGACATAGCCTGAGCAGTCACATATCATGAAATCAGAATATCATCAAAAAGGTTATTTATTTTTAGGAGTCAAATTGAAAACATCAAATGCATATTCAATAAACTAGTTATTAATATCTAGTTTTTACCTACAACAGCTTTAATGCTAATTACTTAAAGTCCTAAAGAGGCACTATCCTGAAAGTTTTAGATGCATTCCTTCTCCAACACAATTGAATCAAATAAGTGGCTCGTTACCAGCCCTCTGTTGAGCTGAATGACATGCTATGGGAATTAGCTGTGCATCTAAGTGTTGCAGAATGGTCGTTCTGGAGGACTGGATTTGGGGACCCCTGGCTTATAGAAGATGAAAAGTTTTATAAAACTTTACAACTTCATGAAACAAAAAACAACAAAAAGTTTAAAAACACAAACCTCAGTCTATCAGAGTAGTATATATTAGTAGTATATTTCAAGTATCACTGTTTAATGTATATCTATCCATACATCCATCTTCTTTCCCTTATACGTCAGGGTCATGTGTGGGCTGGTGTTAATCTTCAGTTTATGGGTGAAATATAGGGTACAACCTGGGGTGTTTCCCAATCAGAGGCTACTCCCTCACCCTACCCACTTCGTTCCACTCCGTTTGCCCGTGTCTGCGAAAGGTATCGCATAATAATTCCCGTCTGAAACCAATTACACCCAAGTGGCTTAAAGCGAGTGAGGATCTGTTTCCCACTTAAGCAGCACATGCAGCACCAAATTATGGTCGGTATAAATGGGACGTATAAATGTAAGTTCCCCATATACTTTGCACACATTCTCTAAGTAAAGAAACACTGTAGTAACAAATATCACCTCACAAAAGGTTTACAAATCATTTTGTCCAGGGTGCAATTGCTCTGACAAGTTATAGCACTATTCATTACAGATAAATTCATAATTGAAAACCCCCAAAAATGTGAGCCTAATAAAATATTTACCGGGGTATATTAAAAATAAACAAACAACTGATGAAGCTCTGGGTAGAACATGATCAAAAGTTCACAAAAAAAAATAAATGCAACTAAAGAAGCATGGGAATAAATTTTGTTTCACCCCTTTTATTTCTCACCGTCTTAATGAAATTGTGCCCGTTCTTCCTTTCCAGATCCATAATCAAGGAGCTAGGCCTGGAAGGGGTGGTTAGCACTAAACACTCCTAAAAAATCTGAAAGCCTGAAAAACAAATATAAGGTAAATTAACTGTATAATGAACTCTCTAATTAATGCTGCACCATGATTGTATTCCAATTATACCCTGCATGTTTTGTCCGCCTAAAAGGAGCTGAAAAAAAGCCTGCCACAGGGTCTGGTACTGATAAAGAGGAAGAAACATCAGCCACATGGCCTTACTACTTGGACATGTAAAAGGCAGAGAGGTTTAGACCATCCATGACACCCCACATTGCCCCGTGTATGTCCGACTGCACAGTATACCAGTCAAACTACCCTGACTGGTGCCAGAACCCCTCAGAGACAGAATCACCCCTTCCAGAACCACCAACAGGAGAGACTGTGTCATCTTCCTCTCTATTGCTCCATCATCATCACAGCCTCAAACAGACTAAATGTAACTGCTGATGGGATAGTGGGCTTTTTAAAAGAGAAAGCAAAAAAGGAGGATGAGCTTCTTTGAAAATATGATTGAAAAAATGTAGGGTTTTCTATTGGTTATGGTTAAATTTGTACTTGGTTATCCGTCGCCTTAGTTAAGAGAACAAGTTTATTTCTCAATCTATTTCAAAATGTCAATAAAACCAATTACAGATATTTCAGTCTGTGTTTTTAAACCATCAACTTTCAGTGTACTCCTGAGAGATTGTCAGGTGTGTCTTGTGGACATCACATTTCACTTTCCTGTTTAACCATTTATAGAACACTAAATGAAATACATTGAAAATCCATATTTCAAACAAGGACTGTTGTTAGAAGATAGAATAAAGCCTAATTAGTTTTGTAACATTTTATACCGTAGATACATTTTTAATTGCAATAATCAAGGTAAATATAATATCTGGAAACAGTCATGTGCCCTTATTTGTTTAAAAATATAACAGTGCTTTCATTAGAAATTCATGAAAAGGACTCAGTAAAAAAAATGCATATATGTGCTACAACACAACCTTGGAACATTATTGCCTATAAAGGCAATTCTTAGCTTTTGAACTTGGCCTGATCAATTCAACTTTTCAATTGTTTAACTTTATTTTATTTTTCTTATGTAATTTATTTATTTATCAACCCAAAAGACCAATAAATATCAAAGCTTAATATTTTTGGAAGTTGGAGTGGGATTCTTTTAGACTTGGCTATCTTAGGAGGATATCTGTTTGTGCAGGCAATTATTACTGTGCAAAATGATTAGGAAACCAAATACATACCCATCTCCCTTGTTTATTTTCACAAGGTAAACCAATATAACAACACAAAAATAGAGTGGAGTATTTGGATGCATGTGATGGAGCATTGTGCTGCCTGAAAATCTTGTTTTTCTTGAACAATACTTACCTCTTCCTGTACCATTACTTGAAGAAGTTGTCTTCAGAAACTGGCAGTATGTCTAGGAGTTGAGTTTCACTCCATCCTCAACCCGAAAAGGTCCCATAAGTTCATCTTTGATGATACCAGATATCAGAAGGTTACCCTGTTAAATCTGACTGTAAACTGTAAATTTTAAATATAATTTACAATTTGTTTCTCCCACTTCAACTCTCAAAAAACAATTTTTTTTTATGTTTTCAAGTTTAATGGGTTAAATAAACAAAAAACAGTTATATGTATAATAATGACTAAGGTAACATCTTGTATTATGTAATATATTTTATTTGTTATGGAAGCTTGTTGTGCAAATCTAAACTATGAAGGGTCAAAACTATACTATGATCACAAGTTGTGATTTATAGCTGATTTACACAATTGCATTTGATTACTTTAATGATTTAGTAGTAGGTCTGTTGTCTGGATGTTGGTATTTTTTTTATTAAAATGCAGAGCAAAGTATTGATTTTAAAGAATCAGAAAAAGAGCAACTCATGCTTAATTAAAAAGGTATCAAACCTTTGCAACAATTTGTAAAAACTGGAGTATTAATTATCTTTCCTAATTCCGGCTATAATTTTGATTTTGAGTTATTTGTGGATGTCTCAGTGACAGAATTAAATCCAGAGTCTTTTGGGACTTCCTGACAGTGGATCATTTTTCTGGGGCTTCAAACTGACTCTCATACTGTACACACAAACAGAGTCACACTTGAGAACGTTTGGCTGCTGTCCTCTGCTTCCTCTCCTCTCTTCCTTTGCAAGCCGAGTGAGTCATTGTTTACAGGCCCTTTCACAGGGCTGCCCTATCACCCTGTGCTGACGCCACTTTTTCCATTTAATCACAAGCCTTGCATGTGGCAACACAGCAACCAGGCCTGGCCTTGCACTTCCACACTTCACTATATTCTTGTGTCAGATTGTCAACTGGACAACAGAGGGGTGAACCTTTGCAAAACTTCTCTCTGTGGTTTCAATGTGGATGTTTAGGAAATGTTTTTTGGGACACAAGTTTAAGTAATTTGATTACATTTTAGCAAAAATATAAAGACGCAAAAGTAATTTCAAAAAAACAAACCTTTTAAAAAACAAAAATTTTATCTTTCTCTGAACCCTTAAAGACAGTGATACATTTAAGTGCACATTATACAAGTGTGCTGTGGAATTAACCTCTTATTATCTAATTTGAATATGTTGTTTATTCCAAAATAAAATTTAATGAAATAACTCTAGACCTAAATTGCTACAGCCTCTTCCTTTTTTTAAATATGTGGGATACAAATATAAAATAATGCCTAAAAATATATATAAAAAATGCCTAATACCTTATCCATAAAAAAGGAAATTACATATGCTTTCTGTCTCTCCATCAGGAAAACATAAGCTATTGCAGTCTTTTAACCTTGACTAAGGATGACTTTTGCGACACAGTCTGTTAAGACTAAGGTTTAAAATTTAGGACAACAGTTTAGTTGGAGTTTGACTAACGGAAAAGATGAGTGTGGAAAGGCTGCTCATGCTAACTTAAATACAGAGGAGGATCTGTACTGCTGCGGCCCAGTTTTGTTTGTTTGAGTGTTTTTTAGCTGCCTTTGGAAGCTGGCAATAGTGAGAATTGAGTGGATGAATGGATCTTTTAGCAGAACTGTGATCCAAAAACACAAATAAACACTGATATGATTTAGACACAAAATGAAACATTTCTAAAGCCAAGTAAACCCCTAAATGGAGAAAAGAAACTGAAATTTTGTTTGAGGAACCTTAGAGAAGACCCGGGACTAAAGATGAACTCACTCCTTGTATATTTGGACCTTGTTAAATGTTTGTAAGGAATATTAACTCCTGCCTTAACAAAATTTTGACAGCACTGGTATAAATAATTCTACCAGTTATATAACAAAAAAAGAAATACTTCTTAAACTGTAACTCCTACCCACCAAACCAATAAACTCGAATGAAAGATTTGATAAAACAAAACAGTGATGGATTATGCCAATTCAGTTTACAAAGTTTCACAAATAAGGCCTCGAACATCTTCAAAATGTGAGCTTTACCATGAAGAATGGCAGGGAAATCTGACAAAAACCCAATATAAACCCAAGGACTGTCTGCTCATTAAATTTGAAAAGTTTACTTTGTTTCTCCTTCTTTGAAGTGTTCCTTCATTCCTTCGGAGCCCACTAAACACCCACCCTAACAGACCCAAATTAAAAAGCTTAGCTTGCGATACCTTTTCCAAGTAAATTAGAGAAAACAAAATCTTCAAGATTAGACAATTAAGTGGCACATTAGTCCAAGACTTAATTAAAAGATAGCGAGGCCGACAGTCTTTAAGGATACATGGAGGTGATGGGAATGTTTAAACAACAGATTGAACAAATGGCACTTATTAAAAACTTGACTGCAAGTCAATTGACACTTCGTATATCCTCTGCACCTTGAGCTACACAAACAGAGTGTCAGCTCCCTGGGTTCCTGCTATGCAAATCTCCACACAGAGGGAAAGAGAAGAAACACACTCCTCACATAACATCCCTGCCTGAAACGTCAAGTTGTCCTCCTACAATCGGCAGCTTAGCAACTATGGCAACCAAGGAGGAGACATAACATTTGGCGTATCACAGTCTCTGCATAAGTCATGAATAGTGATGATCAATGTTAGGAATAAAATTCACAAAACTTTCGAGATGCATGTGTTTCACAAGCGGTAGGTTTGACTTATCGCCAACACACACCTTAGCTGAGATGTGTGTTTTTCACGTCAGCTTCCGTTCAGAAAGCATCCTTAATTAAACCTTTTGTTCTGTCGAATTGACAAAAAAAAGTAGAGCAAGGAGAGCAAAAAGCAGTTATTGTGTCAGAGCGCTGCAAACGGAGGTACACTAAAACATCACAGTTCACTGCCTGTGTTGCCATTTCAGCGTCACTTTCCATCCCGGAACAATGCGACGGCTGACAGCTCACACCCAAGAATTATCACGCTAAACTGAATTATTTCTGCCACGTGTTAATTTATTAACAACCTGTGCACGCTCTAATGTAGCCCACATTTGCATATACATTTTTAACCTGCAAGCTCGACCATCTTCAATATTCTTTTTTGGGGGACGGGGAGGGGTGGGGGGGGGGGGGGGGGACAGTCTTTAAAGCTGCCTTTTTTTGCACTGTGTTTTTAATGTTTAAT
>JAUZNJ010000035.1:176831-191453 GCA_034780135.1 Jordanella pulchra
TTCGATACAATAATTCAAATACGACATGACAAGTGAGTGATACACAAGGAACAATGCACTTTGGTTGAGGAAGTGACGTGCTCTGTTCATCTCTGTTCATTTACTTGTATTTATTTGTGAACAATGCTTAAAAAGAACAATGTTTATCTCGTCACAACTTTGCACAACTCTATGTTGGGTTGCCGCACTAAGTCCTAATAAAATACATTCAACTTTAGGACTGTCATGTAGAAGAAATGCAAAACACATTCATACCATTTTAAAAAGTAGGATTCAAATCACCGACATATGCTGGCTTCAGCAAATGCAACCATGCATAGAAAAAATGATGCACCCTTACCTTTACATCTTTGTAGAGATGGACGGGCTCGTAGTCGATGTTGTGCCTCATGAAGAAGTCATTGACACAAGACAGGAGAGTCATCTCCGGCAGGGAGAAAATGTCCATGAACTGTTTCATGGTGTGGCCATGTGTGCTCTGCAGGACAGCAGTCATTATTACTGTGTACATTTGAGTCTGCAGCATCTTATTTTAAGTGACAGACGGAGTAGATGATCTTCACCTTGCCATAAAAGTCACTCATTATCTCTAGAGGAACGTGGGAACCTTCATACATGGCGATGACTTCCTCATCCGGCACTGGATGAAGACCTCTGCATGAAAAGGAGAAAAGAATTCAACATTATTTGCTAAGAAAATAATTTTTGTAATGTTTTATTCATTATACTTCATGTTAAGATAAAAACGGTTATAAAATGTTTATCCTGAAATCTTAAATCATCAGTAATTCTTGCTGTTAGAACATATAGAGGAAAATAATTTCTAGAACTTCCTTCTACAATGAATAGGAGAAAAAAATACCGGTAAACTGTCCCCAGCTGTATATAGTGAAAAGCATCGATCTTCATCAGGAGTGCCTGTTGCAGAGCAGAGAACATGATTTCATAAGGAAACAAAAGTTAGATATGATCTCTGCAGCTGGGAAGAAGAAATGTTTCTCTTACCTTCTGGACATCATAGTGTAGCCCTCTTACAGCAAAATCTGGAATATATTCATACTTCCGCAAACCCTCTGGATACTAGAAACAAACAAAATTTGAAGTAGTAGCTGTTTTTAAACATACACAACGCTAAAACTATCAGATCATATATCTGATAAACACAAAGCTAATACGATTGGTAGAGCTGCGCAATATTTTAAATTGAGTGTTACAGTAACGCTAAGTGTAATATCACAATCATAAATACAAACTTACTTCTTACTTCTGACAATACATGGTTTATTTTCTTTGAATTTCATTTCCTGGCGCTCAACAACCACACATTATTCGATGATTCTTTTAATACCAGCACAGGCAGCACCTCACCCGATGGTTGTTGATGAGGATGTCTCGTGCTATGTTGAAGATGAGCGTGTGGAGGTGGCTGGAGTAGAACGCCAGGGTGTAGTCATAGTCGAACCCGTAGATCTCAATGTCTCTTAAACTCATCTCATTGTTTGCAAAAATGGTGTCCGGATCAACTGAGCTGGTGGATATAACTAAAAGAAAATGTAATGAGAGAAAAAAAACAAAGGGTTTAATTACACTTAATTGAGTCCTATTACAAATAATATTAGAATAGGACAACCCCTGATGCTCAAGTTTTTTTTAAAGATAATAATTTAATATATTTGGATTAGGCCCCATAGAGTAGCTTTATACATCTGCTATATTACCAGATTAAAGCAAAAAAAAAAAATTAATCAAGGCTAATCCCTTAGCAGTATTTCTGGATAATTAGAATTTAAAACAAGCATTCTGGGTTTTTTTAGGAAGACTTACAGCAAATGTTATGATTTCTAATTTCTGTATAACAGCTTTCAATAACTGTGACTGATCTCTTAATATAAGATATTGTTATTTTTAGACACTTCAGTTTTAAATTTATTTTTCCTACTGAGATATTTCTATTAACTTTATAAGTATCAATAAACAAATACTGAATATTACACAACACACAGTGGACATATAAAGGAGAAATAAAATCCATTAGATATGACTAGATGAAATGCTCCTTAATAAAACTAAAGTATTGCTTTCAGTTGTGCCCATCATTGCTGAGCTGGACATGTCAACAAGACATAATTGCTGCCTCTTGAGTCTCTGACAAAAAAAATGGAGATTCTAAAGCATGCCAACCTTGAAGAAAATGCCATAGTATCAAAGTATGGACACAATCTAATAAAATCTAACATTAACTACAGTACAAATGTCAAGTGGGGCCGAATCCTACCATTCAGAGCAATTTAACCGTCTCTTTAAAGCTAAACAGACATTTTTCAAATAAAGGAATGTGTTATTTTAAGTGAACAAAGTGGCTACACCTGTAAAATAAATGGGATTAAAGTTATAAAAGCAGAGCAGAGTGTGATTTGTAAGTTACATTAGGAAAACAAAAATTGAGCTGATATTATACATCTGTTACAATGAGTTTAACACCTGAGTTTGACATCTCTCATCAATAGGATTAGGGTTGATATAAAACAAACAAAAAAAACACTGCTGCAAAACATTATATATTTTGGTTATTGCATATACATAAACATATACTATGCAGTGTATTTTTGTTGTGTTTAAATACACTCAAGGAAACAATGAAAAGAAACATCTCATAAGTTCTGCTGATTTTTTTTTTTTTACAGGTACTTTTTCTAGTTATACACAATGTATTTACTCTTTGCTGTTCTGATCATTGAGTAAGAGTGGAAATGATATTAAACTGTGAATTTGTGAATGTGTTTGCTGAATTAGTAGCCTATCTGCTCATGGAGTGGGTCTGTAGTCAACCCCTGAACAATCATTGCTGATTTAAAAATGGGTTCCCCTCCTTTAGCTTGGACTTCCAGTGTAGTGGCCTTCTTTAAACCCCCTGACAAGCAGTGCGTAGCAATCATTGGAGCACCTCAGTGTCATTACTATATAGGAACATTATGCTGTGTAATGTAATGCGGATAAAGGGGCCAAGAATTTTATTCGTTGACAATTTTTACTGTTCAAATGGTGGACAATTTTTTACTTTAAAATTGTCTTGGCTGATTTATGTAAAATATACGGAACCTAAATATATCTATATATAACTAAACAAAATGATCACAAAATTAGCCTTTGCCTCAAATTCTTCGGTTTGTGAGATTTTGTGTTAGTAAGAACAGCTGTAATTTAGTTATTGTTCTATGATTTATTTACCATCATAGGCGGTTTTAAAGCAAGGATGTAAATTAACAGTATATTTGCATTATATTATAATAGCATTATAAGCTATCATTTTTAATTCACGTATTCATGAGAACAACATACCCTCTGTCTGTCTTTTCGTCTCATTGTACACAGACCACAGCCTCTCTGTAGCCTCCGGACCCTCTGAGGAGCTGCTGCTCAAAGATGCTGTGCTGTGTTTGGCTCCGGGCTGCTGTAACAGCGGCTGGACACCGGATCCTCCGCTGGAGACTGCCCCGAAACTCCTCTTCCACCAGCCAGATATGAACTGGCGGTCGGGCTGCCCCTGTAGAAAGCTACGGAAAACCCCCACTCTCCACAGACACTCAGTACGTTTTACCAGAGGCGAGAGGGACCGTGACAGGGGCATCATTGTAATGTTCTCTGCGGGACGAGCTGTGCTTTTGGTCGCTGTCAACTGCCAGTCGGCCGCACGCGGGACAGCCAGCCTTCTCTGGAAACACCAAAAACTGTCCCTGTATATCTCTTCTGACGTCACTTCCGCGTGTCTACAGACCACAGCCAATTAGAGGCCGATGCGTTCGGCCAGCTCTGGTAGATCTACAAAAGAAAAATGTTTGATGCAAAAATTGCATTACGTTTTTAATGCACTCGTGTTTTACGCTCAACAACATAATATAATAGAAATAAATTCTAAACATATACATGTTAGACAAAACGAGACCGATATTTCACAGTCTGTTGTTTTATGGTGTTTAAATTATGTGCCGTTGTATGTTTTGTCTTAATTAAAATGGATGACAATTTGAATTTTGTTGATTTAAGTTTATTTACTTTGGTATTTTAAACACTTTCTGAGATGTTAGAGAGGAAGATCTATGAAGGGTTCATATGTCAGAGAGCTGAACATTTAGGATAAAACAGCCAGCTCAGTTAAGCTGTTATTATAAAGGATTACAAATCCTCTGGAGAACTTTTTAAAAGAAACTGCATAAATTTATGTCATGTCCAAAATTATTCCAAAATCTGTGAAATCATGTTAGACAGTCCCATACAAATCTTATGATACCACAGCATAATTAACGTAAGTAAATTACGTAAATGATGAAAACTCATCCAAAGTCATAGTGAGGAGACGACTTTCAACTGCTTTCAATTCCCTCCTCCCAAGAATAGAGTGTGCCTGCCTGCCTTTTTTTATTTTTTCACAAAAATGTAGCTTGTGAAGAAACAAGTTCTATTTCTTGTAATTGATTAAGAAATGGTTTGAAAACTATTAACAAATGTAAAAAGAAATTAACTTTGCTAAACTAAAGATGCCTTTGCTTAATCTAAAAGCAAACCTAATTTTGGACAAACAATACATCAGAAATTAAACTTTAAGAACAATACAATTTTGTCAAACGGGTGGTGTGGACCTTTAATAAAGATGTGGTGTTTTTATATAAACTGCTTTTAAACTAAGGCCTTGTTGAGAGGAGCTTGAATCCTTTTTTTTTCTTGAAGAGGTGTTATTTAGTTTCACTTGTTTCCAAAAAATATACAATTGTTACCTAATCTTAAGCATTGCCACCTGTGAACATAATTACAAATTTACACAGGGTTGTGTCTTCTTATCCAAACAGAAACCCAAGAGCTATGTTCTAACCAGCAACCTTCCCAATATGATGAGAAAGTCCTAATGCTCCCTGTACAAAATACTGACTTTCTTCAGTACCCAGGCCTCCTCCCACTGAGCATGCCAGGGCAAAGGCCAAGTGACCCCTTAGGTGTAAATGTGTACATTTGTGTTTTTACATTTTCTTTCTCTGAGATGTCATGTCAAGGATTAGTCATGTATTAATAGCACCTCTTCTGTTATATCACTAGGATTAGCCAACAGCTGCAGGTATGCAAAAGGTATTTATTGATAAAACAATGTTTTAATATTTAATATGGTACACTATATTTCATTTTTAACTAGATATGTTGGGCCACATCTATCCAACCCTAGTGTCCTAAATTAAACCTGGGTTGGTCCATATTGCCAAAAATTATTTTAACCCTGATGTTTTAATTTTATTTCTTTCTGGCAAACGTTACTGTTCTATGCAATTATTTAAAATGGCAAAATATGGAATATGGTTGTGAATCCATGTCAAATTTGACATATTTGGAACTTACCTCAAACTAGAACGTAATTATAGACAGTGGCTTCAAAAAAGTGTACCACGCGTTAAGGAAATATCTTTTTTTCTGGTTACTCAAACCCTATATTTTACAAAACAACTGATTTATTACTTTTAATCACACAAATTTTAGTGGCCGAAAACAGAGAAATCTAGTGTCTAACAAATCCAGGCCATAGAATCAGTTACACTGCTGACACATAAATATATTAATAGCCACAGATATATCTGGAGCAGCTAATTATTTATCATTAAAATACTCATTTAAAAGTGAAAAACATGACAATTTTTACTACTTACTGAATACTGCCATCTAGTGGACTAATATAGGTAATGCTTTTAAACTTAAACCTGATTGAACGTGGTCCTGGATAGTCTACGTCAATCACTTACCAAAACCTATAGAAAAAAAGACACCCCTTGGAGATGTTCGTGCATTTCGCATCATAATTATCTATCTTTAAAATTCGCATGTTTAGCTGCTATCACCTAAGTGCATTATTTTATATTGGCTGGGGCAGACCAAGCATGGCAGCTGAGATATAAATGGAAAAGGTCATCGTTTTTTGTGCGTTTGTGTCACCAAGTCCCGTTTTGTCACTATGACATTACACAAGAAATCAATCTTTAACCAATGCAGATTTCCATCCATAATACATTCTTAATGTTAGGAAGGGATGTACTGACTATTCTTTGCTGGCCAATGGTGACTAGCCACGATTTTCGGTCATCGACTTATGTTGAAGTTTGTAATTGGACGACCTGTGCCATATGCTAGGCTGTGATTGGTCCAATGTTGTGCGTGGTGCGCAGCCATTGGTTGCCGTTGGAGGGTTTAACGCAGTGGGCACGCTCAGTGTGGAAGAAGTAGCCGCACAGTCTCTGCTGTTAAGTCAGAGCTACCTGCGTTGTTTCTCCTGCCTTTTGTCTCAGGAGCCAGAGCGTCACACCACCAGTAGAGTAGTATCTCAAAATGAAACGAGTCTGGGTGTTAGGGCTTGTTTTTGCACTTCTAGCCTTCGGTGAGTATTGGAAAGATATTTTTAATTGTGACTCTCTTGGTGTTTTTCCATCACTTAGCTACTTGAGCTAAAGGAACGCTAGTAGAAACCTGTCTTTGTGCCTGCTCAGTTATAACGACACGTGTATTTCTCTAGATATTCATTGTGGACATATACAATGCATAGTTGGCTATATTGCTTAAAGCAGATTTTAACTATCTTTAGTACTTGAAGCTTTTCTAGAAGTTTCTTGTCGAGGGAAAAAAGCACTCCTGTCGAGATGGAGAAATAACAGAGCAGATATGCTTGAATTATCAGTCTCTCTATTAAAATCTCCCACTTGGTTCCTAATAGTCTTTCTAGAAGTTTCCATTAGCAACTAAAGTTATTTTACACGTGAAAACGATTGTATATGAATCATGTTTGTCCCAAAAGAAAGTACATCGCAGTCAAATTGACCTACCTTATTTTGACTTAATTGGTCACTGTCTAACGCTGCTTTAGACACAGAAATGTGCTATGATATATATGAAAAGTGTAACCATATCTCTTATGGCAGCTGCTGTAAGGGCTGAGGATGAAGTGGATGTGGATGGCACAGTTGAGGATGATCTCGGGAAGAGCAGGGATGGCTCCAGAACAGATGATGAGGTGGTACAGAGGTAGGTACATCTCAATTGTTAGAGATTTATAAATAAGTTTGCACATTTTTATGTGTAAATAATTACGGCATTGGTGTGCACAATGTCAACTTTACAAGACGTATGCAGTTGAGAAACAACAGCTTTTCATACATACATGTTTTTTGATGGCATTTTTTTTTTCATTCCAGTTGAAATTCAGAAACTGTTTTGTGTGTATGGTGTGTGTGTGTGTGTGTGATCATAAAGCACCAGTGTTTCCTTGCAAAGCCTTTTCCATTCAACTTTTTCAAACCGTTTTGATGGAAGTCAATGCTTTGACATTCTTTTGTTTAATATTATTTAGGTATGCTGTTAAACAAACTAGAGGTCAAAGACGACTTCTGTAAGATTTTTAGCCTATTTTCTATATGGTCTACTACCCTAAAATGACACTTTCGTTTTTTCTGACCCTGACAATCATCTCTGTAGCATCTGTGCTACTGATGGATCAGTGAAGGTGTCCTCAGTTGACCCATCACTGTAAATTCTCAATTAAGCACATGATCACCCCTGAGCTAAATAATGAACCCAGTTGCTTTCTGTTTTAAACAGTCAATAGTTGCAGGTAGAATCTGTGCCTTCGGTTTGTTTCACTTGCATTTCTGTTTTGTCTGCCTTCAGGGAGGAGGAGGCTATCCAGCTGGACGGTTTGAATGCTGCTCAGATTAAGGAACTCAGGGAAAAATCTGAAAAACATGCATTTCAGGCAGAAGTCAATCGTATGATGAAGCTAATTATCAACTCTCTTTACAAGAACAAGGAGGTGTGTGAAGCAGAAAAAACACTTAAAGCTGAAGATCCTGTTTTATTGTCAGGTGGGAGGCTCACCTGTTGTTCATGTCTTCCAGATCTTCCTCAGGGAGTTGATCTCTAACGCCTCTGATGCTCTGGATAAGATCCGACTGCTGTCGCTTACTGATGAGACGGCTTTGGCAGCCAATGAGGAGCTGACCATCAAAATTAAAGTAAGCAGATAAGATCAGTTCTGTATTATAGAACAATGAGTTTAGAACTGTCTAAACTTCCAGTTTAAGCTCATTAAATGAGATGGCAGGAGGGAAATATTATTGTACAGCAATTATCCCGCTGAACTCCATCTGTTTAAATGGTGATTTTTATTCTTCACTAACGGGAAGGGAAAAAAATAGGTTAAAATGAAAGTTTAAATGCTTCTTTTTAGTCCTTGACTCATCATAAAATACAATGAATTATTGCCTGTAATTTTAGAGCAGTTTTGTTTTCTTTTTAACTGCTTATAATTGAATCTCATTACAGATTTGAACTTTGTCTAAAAACTATAAAACTTAAGTGTTCTAGTGCTTTTACAATGGGAATGAACATTTGACATAATCCTGTTTTTCTCACTTGCAGTCTGATAAGGAAAAGAATATGCTCCACATCACTGACACTGGTATTGGAATGACTAAAGAAGAGTTGGTGAAGAACTTGGGAACTATTGCCAAGTCAGGCACCAGCGAGTTCCTCAATAAGATGACAGAGATGCAGTCTGAGGGACAGTCTACATCCGAGCTGATCGGCCAGTTCGGCGTGGGTTTCTACTCTGCTTTCCTTGTTGCTGACAAAGTCATTGTAACGTCCAAGCACAACAACGACACTCAGCACATCTGGGAGTCTGATTCAAACCAGTTCTCAGTCATCGAGGACCCCCGTGGAGACACTCTGGGCAGAGGAACGACCATCACGTAGGTTGAATCATTCACCATATAGGCTGATAAACATTGTAAACCTTTTCTAAATTATTCAGCTCTTAGATTAGATGAGTTTTATTGATCTCACAGCAGAGAAATTCAATTGTCACATAATGGCAAAGTAGATAAGAAGGTGCAAACAAGGAGGAAAAGGTGCATTAAGAATACACAAAATTAAAGATAATAAATAAGGGATAAAAAATACAAGGGAGTTGGCACTGAGGTAGTGATGTTGACTATTATATTCACGTCTTGCACAGTCAGACATATATTGCACAGTCAGAAAGCATATTGCAGAGAATATTGCACCGTCAATAAATAAGAAAACTATACTATAGTTGCACACTGGTTGTTACAGCGGTTATTGTGTTAAAGTGCAGCATTATAGAGTCTGATATTGTTGAACTTGAGCGTTCTCCTTTTTTTTTTCCTCTGAGCTCAGGCTGGTCCTGAAGGAAGAGGCTTCAGATTTCCTCGAGCTGGAAACCATCAAGAATCTTGTTAGGAAATATTCCCAGTTCATCAACTTCCCCATCTACGTTTGGGCTAGCAAGGTGATTATTCAGTTTACACGCCGATTCGTTCCAACTTGTCGGATTGATGTATAATAGATCAATAGAAGAGCTAATGCTTTATTTTGTTCCTGATGCAATAGACTGAGACCGTTGAAGAGCCCATCGAGGAGGATGCTGAGGCAGAGGAACCAGAGAAGGAGGCCACTGAAGATGAAGCTGAAGTAGAGGAAGAGGAGGAGGATAAAGACAAACCAAAGACAAAGAAGGTAACTGATTTACAAATACTTAGGTGATGGTTTAGGTAAAAATGTAACATCAACTTTTATTTGCATCACCTAAAATTTACAAATTCATTGAAATCTTCTAGATTAAATAAAACAAAGTCCTTTTCTAAAACTGTATCTTACTAGATTTTCTTCATCTGCTGATGCTGAATTAAACCTGAATAAACACCAATAGAAAATATCCCATCTTGGATATTTTCATCTTTTGGGCTTCCTTGAAATATTATTTGCTTAAACTCGTATTAAGCACCTCTCTCCGGTTTCTGACCAACGGGTCATAGTAGTCATCTTTTCCCAGGGCATCTCTTATATTTGTGCTCATCATAGCTGAGGTCATAAGTTGTATTACTGTAGAAAGAAAAAAAAAAGTTACAATCGGCGCTGGGTATGAAAAGCCATTTCTTAACCTGATATTCATGTTGTAGGTTGAGAAGACAGTTTGGGACTGGGAACTGATGAATGACATCAAGCCAATCTGGCAGAGACCAGCAAAGGAGGTGGAGGAGGATGAATATAAGGCCTTCTACAAGACCTTCTCAAAGGTATGAAGAGCATCTGCAGACGGCTATGCAGCCTTTTAGATTAAAGACCTGGTTCAGTTCCAGTAATGTTTTCTGTCTTCCAGGACACCGATGACCCCCTGACTCACATCCACTTCACGGCGGAAGGTGAAGTTACCTTCAAGTCCATCCTGTTCGTCCCCACGTCGGCTCCACGTGGCCTCTTTGACGAGTATGGCTCAAAAAAGAACGACTACATCAAGGTTTGTTCAGTTTCAATGATTGAAAACCATGTTTGTTTTAGCTTGGCATTTATATTCAAACGTTCTGTTACAGCTGTTTGTCAGGAGAGTTTTCATCACAGATGACTTTAATGACATGATGCCCAAGTACCTAAACTTCATCAAGGGAGTGGTGAGTTATTTACTGCCTGTTTGTTTAGGGTCTGCTTAAATCTCGCTTTATCTGAGAGTATTTTATTTTTTGCCAGGTTGACTCTGATGACCTTCCTCTAAATGTGTCCAGAGAAACTCTGCAGCAACACAAACTGCTGAAGGTAATCTCAAAGTTTTACATTTCTGACTTTAAAGTCCTTACTGTTATAATTTGCCATGATGGAGGAGAACTCTTTAAATCCAAAGTAAAAGTGTTTAGTTAATAGTTAAAATGTTTCTCCTTTCTTTAGGTCATCCGCAAGAAGCTGGTCCGTAAAACTTTGGACATGATCAAGAAAATTGCAGATGATCAGTATAACGAAAAGTTCTGGAAGGAGTTTGGAACCAACATCAAACTTGGTGTCATTGAGGATCACTCAAACAGAACACGTCTGGCCAAACTGCTCCGCTTCCAGACTTCCAACAGCGAAACCATCCTGTCCAGTCTGGAGCAGTATGTGGAGCGCATGAAGGAGAAGCAGGATAAGATCTACTTCATGGCTGGAACCAGCAGGAAGGAGGTGAGCAGATGCACTGGTGGTTTAGGGGTGTTTTTTTGAGACCATGCACTGAAACAATCAGTGATTCTCCTGTTTACAGGCGGAATCTTCACCTTTCGTTGAGAGGCTGCTAAAGAAAGGCTATGAGGTTATTTACCTGACGGAGCCAGTGGATGAGTACTGCATCCAGGCTCTGCCAGAGTTTGATGGAAAACGCTTCCAAAATGTGGCCAAAGAGGGGGTGAAGTTTGAGGAAAGTGAGAAGGCCAAAGAGAAGAGGGAGGCCCTGGAGAAGGAGTTTGAACCTCTCACTACTTGGCTAAAGGACAAGGCTCTGAAGGACAAGGTGGGGACTAGTTTTCTAATGCAAGATGAACTAAAGTAATGAACTGGTTCCCCCCTTTAAAATGTTGTTAACAAATTATGTGTTTTCTGTCTACAGATTGAAAAGGCTGTTCTCTCTCAGAGGTTGACAAACTCCCCCTGTGCTCTTGTTGCCAGTCAGTACGGCTGGTCTGGAAACATGGAGAGGATCATGAAGGCACAGGCTTACCAGACGGGAAAAGACATTTCCACAAAGTGAGTAATGACAGAACAACATGCATTTAAAAGCCTAGGATGATGATATAGACCCTAGAGATCAGTTCATGGTTTGAAGGCCTATATTGATTATTTTTGACATCGGCCTAACTGATCCCTGATCTGTGCTGCTGATATTTTTAGGCTGATTCTTGGAGCCAATATTATTATTATTTTTTTTTTTTTTTTTCCATTTACATGATAAAAAATTACACTGATTACATAAGTCTCAAATCAAACAAACATTTATTATTAAATCAATAAAATTATCAAATTGTAGCAAATGGAGAAAGGCAATGCATGCTGTCCGCATGATCTTAAGGCGTGGCTCCGTGCATGCACGGACTTTGGTAGATATTTATTACAAACGGGAAGTATTTGAAGAGCTGATCTAACACATGCTACTTGCAGTAGTTTAAAAACCTCAATGACTTAAATTGAAGAGGGTTTTTAACGCATAAATGTTACAAGCTAAACTTATTTGGTAGTTGTCCTGCAGATGGTCACTGACTTCCTCCAGAAAATTAAAACTGAAGGATTAATTTCTTAAGGAAATAAAAGTGCTGTATCCTAAGATATAATAGAAAGTAGAATTGAAGGAAAAAATGTGGTAAAACAAACTACTTGTAAGTAATGCTATCTTGTAGGAAACTCACAAGGTGTGAGTGGCAGAGTTGGCTGTTATTGCACTAGTTTCTATTCCATAATGATCAACTATTTGAATGCATCATCCAATGTGTGACTCTTAATGAAGTCCCCCTTTCAGTTGTTGAATTGATTCATATACACCTGTAAAGCAGCAATTGGTGTGCAGATTTGTTTGTTTTGTTTACCGCTACTTCAGGCTCCCATGTCTTCTCTCATATCTCCAGTTATTATGCCAGCCAGAAGAAAACGCTGGAAATCAACCCCAAACATCCCCTCGTTAAGCAGATGCTCAGCAGAGTCAATGTAAGCTTCTACATCAAGCTAATTTATTGCTGAACCTGTTGCCACATTTTTTAAAACGTAGATGGAAATGGAACTCCATATTTAGTGTCTTTTCCCTTTTTTTTTTATTTTTTTATTTTTTTTTTTTTTTCAGACTGACTCTGAGGACCAGACGGCGTCAGATCTTGCAGTGGTTCTGTTTGAGACGGCTACGCTACGCTCAGGATACCAGCTGGCTGACACTAAAGCCTATGGAGACAGAATAGAGCGCATGCTCCGACTCAGCATGAATGTTCCCCTGGACGAACAGGCATGTTCATGCTAGTTTTTTGTTTTTTTTTCTTTCCCTTATGAGCATTACTCTAAAGAGCTTCATGTACATATTAAAACCATTGTCTGATTGGTAGGTTGAAGAGGAACCTGAGGAAGAACCAGAGGAACCAGCAGAGGAAGGATCTGAAGGTAAAGAAGAGGAAGAAGTTATAGATGATGAGGATGATGAAACGGTGAGACCTCTCTGCATTTCTTTACATCCTAAAAAATCACCTATAGAAAAGAAAACGGTATCTCACTATTTAAACTTTTTCTCCTGGCAGGGACAGAAGGATGAACTGTGAAGCACTGAATGGGAGGATTTGTGACAATGGAATTGGACTGTTTCTTGTTCCAGTGTCACTGGCTGTTGTCCTGGGGACAGGGGTTTTTTTAACAAGAACATTGTTTGTTTTTTGGTGTTTTTTTGTTTTTTTTTTTTACATTCCTCATTACTGTAAATTTGTTAATATTTAACTGAGCTGTTTATGGAAAGATTCAATTCCGTCTCGATCAAATAAATGTTACTACAAAAAAATCTAATTGTGTCTTTTGTTTTTTTTTTTTTTTGTTTTTTGAAGCGGAAGTGAAACAACTTTGCAGGTGGTCGGGTACTGCCAAACCATTACTTTGCATAAATGGTGTGCAGTATTTGCATGAACATACTTCCAACTGGTGTGTGTGTGGTTTTTTTTTTTTTTTTTTTTTTTTTTTTTTTTTTTTTTTTTTTTTTTTTTTTTTTTTTAATGCAAACCCTTACTTTAGCAAAGCTCTGCTCAACTTTGTACAAAACATTTGCTAAGGCTGATTTGGATATAGACCTAGATATACATAAAAATCTTTATCATTGGGAGGGTGGATGTTTGGAAATGCATTTTAAGTGGATATAAGTTAAAGGTTTTTATTGACATTCTTTATATATTTAGAGCAGTCAAACGAAATGAAAGCTCATCAAATTTTTAATAAGAAATATTCATGTTGACATGTCTTGATGTAACTGTTATTATATACTTTGACAGGCTTCCTGCAAAATGACTTGTTAAATTTCACACAATTACAAACCTGTTTGTATTGATTTCCGGATTTTTCTCACACTTTTAAAAAAAAAAAAAAAAAAACTCTTAACAAGAAGGGAAAACTCTGAACTGTCCTGCAGATGGTGCTATTGCCTAAATTGGATTTGTCAGAAACCAGTGCTCAAATTTCTGTAGCACCAGGCCAATACTGTAATGTACAAACAGGATCGGAGCTATTTAAGTGATATATATATATTACTATTTAAGCTTGTATATTTTGATACTTAAACGTGATCACACTTAAAATGCATTTTTTTTTTGTGGTTGGAAGCACAATTTATAAACCACATGACAGCTTTATTGCAAAAGTACTCAACTAGTTACTTTTGGTGACACTGGATGATGCATACAAATACAGACTTTAAACGGTACTGCCTGAGTCCTAATGTTATAAGATCCTCTAGTTCACTGGAGATTCGTTTATTTTTACCCTCCCTGTGCTAACAGAGCACCACCTTTCTGTAACGAAACAAAGACACTATGGCTTCATCGTGAAATTTTCAATGTTCTTATTCTACATAAAAGCATGTAGGACATGTGAATTCATGTGTTCAATGATTCCTACACTTGTCTTATTGGTTACCTGTTTGATCCTGTGCACAAACTATTAAGCGCTATTTTACCAGTCAGCTGTATTTAGTGTTGGTCAAATATATTTGGCTTGAAAGGCTTTATTTTAATTTTCCTAAGACGGAACACAACAGGCATGTGT
>JAUZNJ010000035.1:191553-202863 GCA_034780135.1 Jordanella pulchra
CTGTGATTGCTAAATAAACTTGTTAACTTTTCCTCTGCCTCCTGTGGTGTTCTGCATGTGGGTTCGACACCTTAACCTATCATGACACAAATAAACTAGTCAGGAAGTAAGAAAAGGGAAGAGTAATGTAGATCTGGTATATTTCAAAATTAAAAAGAAGCTGTCCGGCTGCATAAAACAATCCTAAGTGCATCAAGGGTGGATTTCCAACATAATCAGTATGAATTCTGGGTAATAACCAGTTAATGAGGAGAGTGAGAGTGTATACAGACCCAGTACCTGATACCCCTACACTGACAGAACTTCTCTTGAACTTACCAGGTACTTTTGCTAATTGTCCAGGTGTTGTCGTTTAATGTTCATGCAGGTATTTTCTCCAGAAATTGTGCTTAAGGTAGGAAGTTATACTGTGAGTTGTTTGGTACATTTGTAAAGCATAATAGGTACTTTCCTGGAACTTTAGCTATTCATATTTTTTTTTTATAATTTTACAGTTTTTTTGTAAGAATATAACATGTACTTTCCCAGAACTTTCACTGAATATAAATGAAATTCAATGGTAATTTTCCCAAAACTCTTGAGGCCTTTTCTAGGAGCTCAGCATATATGAATACATTACAGTGACTAAGCAAGAACTATTATTGATGGTTTCATTGCTAAAATCATCCAGATACTTTTCTTGACGTTACAGGGTACTTTCTTAACAGATGATTAGTATTTTCATAGACCTTCACAGGTACTTTGCTAAAACCTACTCAACATTTTCTTGGTATCTGAGATTTTCTTTTTTTAAAATGCTGAAATATAAGGATGACTTTATACCATTTTCTTTGAAGAAACCATTCTTAGAACCTACTCATAAACTTTCCCTGACCTTAACATACTTTAATAAAACTGATCAGATACTTTTAAAGATATTATACAACATTTTACCAGAACTTCTAAGCTAGTCTACTATCCCTGGAATTTTCTAGATACTATCACAGAACTTGTTGGACACTTTCCTGGAAAACTTTGTAACTCATGTCATGTAACGTTTACCTAAGACACAACATGCAGAACTTACTGGTTCATAGAAAAATGGGCTGCATGATATCCTTTTACAAATCTAGGAGCTCCATCAGTAATGGAGGCAGCCCTACATATGTTTGCTGAATTGGTACAGCTTCTCTGGGTGGCAGAATGAATACAAAAGCCAATACAGCACAAGTACCAATAACACTAGCATATTTGACTGTCCTGCATATCTTTCAAGCATTTTTGTGAGTTACAAATATGTGTTTTATATCCTTCATCCTGCTTATACAGTATATATTTTTTAAACTGGACGGTTAGCAGTATATTTAATCAAGGGCCTAGATGGCGTCAGAGTTTTCACATTTTTGTTGCCCAGCTAAACATTAAAATGCTTTCAACTGAGAAGGTTGATAACACTTTGTTATTCCTGTTTATATAACATGTCTGATTCATTACACTGGTCTGCTTGGGTTGTGATTTTTCTTACCCTTTACGGTTAATTTCCACTCTCCACATCTCAGAAACCACAGCTAAAGAATTCTGAATCACCCGTAGTTTGGATGTGTCATTCTCCTAATATCGCTGTTATTGCTCTTCTCTTTCCGCTGCAATTTCCAGTTTCCCTTGGCTACAGCTTTGTGCCCCCGGCTGGCACAGGGTATAAGATAATGACAAGAAACACCATGTGAAGATAGGGTGGATAAGCATCTCCAGGGAAGCAGTAACTAAGATTGAAGAACTTTTTAACTTTAGATTGTACAATTTTTTATGTTAAACTTTTAGCTGTAAACCTTTCCATACATTGTTCAATAACTTTTAAGCTGCTCCCCAATTTATATAGATATTATAGATTTGGACAGATTTATTATTAAATACAAAATATTAGGTGATCATCAATATGGTCTTAAGGAGAATAGACCTACAAGGGATATGGTAAAGGAAATATCAAAGGAAGTGGAAAATGATGAATTCTCTGTTGGCTTTGATTTACAAAATGTATACTTTACATTATAGTATGATACTACAAAAAATGAAAAAGTATGAGATAAAAGGGGGGGTCTAATTCTTGGATAAAGACATATTTGGAAAAGAGACTGTATTGTGTGGAAATTAACAAGACCGTGTCACAAACTAGAAGGGTCACATCTGGAGTTTGCCAGGGATATGTGATTGGTTAAAAATAATTTTTACTTTACATGAAACTAATTGAAAGTAATTAAAAGTTATTATTTTCACAGATATTATTTGCTACTGAAAATAAGTTTCAGAATCTTATAAACTGGTTTGATGTTAATATATTATCTTGACATAAAAAAAAATCACGCAGTTCAGAAATCAGACAGAAATAAATATACGTAGATATGACCTTGAAATCTATGTAATGCTGAAAACGGATGAGTGGCTGATAGAAACTGATCATAAACCAACGTGGAAATAATGTGGATTATATAACAGCAAAATCTATAAATTTCTTTTTATAAATTTAGGGAATATATTTAATCTTGAGGCTTCACATTTAATTTACTCTTCACTAACATTTCCTTATCAATGATTAGTAGTTTAATTTGATGCAGAGGAAAGGTAGAAATATAAGCATTGTTCTTCTGCCTGTATCATTTTAGTCATTTTCCTGAAGGCGCTGTTTGTCTTGTCTGTGGTGATGAAAATTTATTTCACAATTGAGTGACTTTAATTTACTTTTTTTCTCTTTAAATCACAATGATACAATTCCGTCAAAACACGCTATCACGTTAGATCATAATAAGAAATCACTTTTCCATAGGCTAACTGGAAAAAAATTGTTCTTTTGACCTTTAGCAATGATCACTGGATGATAAATCTTGGAGATGTGCAAGGAAATGTTTCAGTACACGTTTCTCACTTCAAAACCTTCATAAAGCATGACATAATTACCCACAACTGTTTCTTGATACAGTCTACCTTTCTTTTTCTTACCATCCTCTGTATGCTGATCATAGCAATGTATCATAATCCTGCTTAGGATGTTATTATTGTCATGAATTATTCTATATAGGTTGCTATATTTTCAGTTGCAGATGTTAAACAAAGCCTGAGTTTCATTGTCAGACCTAATTTCTGTGCCTTTTGTTTCTTTTTGTTTCTTTTTGCCAGTGAAACATGTTGACAAGTTGAATATATTTTTTAAAAAGATGGTGAAATATGTTTATTCTGTTATTCATAAGACTCTGCTGCTGGAAATAAAAATCTGATTTAAGGTTTTGTGAATATTTTTTGAAGGGGAGCTTATGAATATATGGGGTACTTACTACTGGATTCCATGATTATCTGAAATCACTTATTATCCTTGTACATTTTGGGAAACAAAGAGACTTTGTGTTTTAATGTTAGCTGCTAGTTCTAAATAATCTTTTTATCATGCAACAGTTTTGATTTCATTGTATTTTTTTTTCTTCCTAAATATAACTTGGGGATTGACCAAAAGTTTTGAAGTTTCGGTAAACATTTAAAGAATAAAGGAACTGGAGGTCAGCCCAGAGGTTGATAGAACCCATACCAGAGGTTTTCAGACCACTTTAACTAACACTGGGGCTTCATTGGAAAGTGGTATTGATACTGAAGGAACCCTCAGAGGAGACTGACAATAATAAAAGGGTCTGGAGCTAAAACAAGGTGTGTCCACCTGGTCTCCCATGACAGTTTGGGATCAAGAAGTTGGAGGGACAAACTCCTGGACCCATTGGTCCTAATCCAAAGTCTCTCAACTTAGGAATAGAAAAAGAAGATGTAGGGACGCCCACATGACTTGTTTGTGAACTCAAGATCAGACATACGAAGCAGACCTTCCTGAGGCCCCTTAGAGAACTCAACACCAGGAAAGCGTGGTTACTCTTGTTTGTAGTTGAAGCCGTAACATCAGCTTGAGGTGAGAAGCGTTTCGATGTGCTAAAAAGTGGAGTTTTGCATAGCCTCTGGACGACAAGATGTGGAGGCCCTAGCCAAACCACCAGAGGGGTGGAGACATCAGTTAGACTCCCTGGAGAGGGAGTGGAGGCATTTTTGGGTGAGTAAAGCTGCTCATACTTTTCTCAATCCAAGCCAAAAATACAAAGATAAGTGATTGTGGATCCAATTAATGCATAGTTTGTCTTGCAGGATACTGGAAATGACAGCAGGACATAGGCAAAAGCAAACAAATATATGATATTGGGAAACCCTAAAACACACATTGAATCATGACGACAGCAACGACAGGTAAAACAAAGAACTCATATTGTAATGTGGAATGTGAATCGGAATTAGATGAATGTCTAGTTTCAGCCAAAAACCCAGAACTTGGTCAAATGTAAACCAAAGTCCATTGAATCCTGCTCTCTTTCTTCAAGCAATGTTACATCAATAAGCATTTTCCAGCAGCACCATTTGTCATGCTGGGCAATGCTCCATAGCATGAATGGAAGTACTCATCTTTGTGAGGTCATGGAAGATCATGGAAAAAATATCCCTTTACATTCGTTTTTGCTCATTTATTCTGCACACTAGCGGCACAATAATTGTGCACACAACTGTTCAAGTGTAAGGTTCATTAACATTTCAGATCATCTGAGGGCACTATAGCCGTTCAATGACGACATTAATCTTAAAAAAATACCTGAGGAATACAACAAAAACTTGCCTTATAACTGATACGATTTAAATCTGTCTATTCTGTGAAGACCTTCAGGTCTGTCAGAGAAGATTATACCATAACATTCCCCTTTATTCACTGAGTATCTTCAAAATAGCAGAAAGGACAACCAAAGTGCAGTGCAATAAATTACTTAATAAAAGTCTCAGAATGAAACATATAAAACAGTGAAGGTTAGAAAAGAAGTAGGCACAAAAACTAGTGCCTCCACTTCTCGAACAGCACAGACAGTCAAAGGCCATGGAATATGATTTTTTAAGCGTGTTTAAAAATATATTACAAGATATATATTACAAGGCTGGCCTTGAGGAGGGCCCCCTGACTAAAGTTTGCCTTGGGCCCCAAAATGGCTAAGTCCACCTCTGAAAATTATTCATGTGAGTAAATAATTAACTGTTATAACCATAAGTGCATGAGGATTTCTACAGGGGCCCCACTGCCTAGTTCTGCCTAATGGTAAGTCCGCCTCTGATGACAACTATATAATTAATACAATTTACAGACCTGGCCTTTATGTAAGATGGGGATAAATAAAACTATTGAAAGAAAGCCAAAAATGAAAATCTTGCAATAAGCCTGATGAAAGATAGTAAATATCCAGAAGATGATTAATTTTAATCAGATGAAACAAAACCAAATATTTGGGCCAATATGCTACATGTTTTGTGGCAACAGGCCAATATTGCAGATTACCTTAAACACACCCTCACCACTATGAACCATTGTGGTGAAAGTATCATGCTGTGGGGGTGCTTTTCTTTAGCAAGCTCAGAGAGGTTGTTTTGTTAAATGAAAGAGGATAAGTCACTATTACAAGCAAAATTATTCAGACTTGGATTGAGATTATGCCCCTAAACATACATCCAGATCGCTGCATGTCTTTGAATAGTCCAGGCAAAGTCTAAGCATGTACCCAATTAAGAACCTGTTTCAAAAATTGAAAATGAGTGTTTAGAGACCGAAAATGTGACACAATTTCTTTTGCAAAGAAGAATGGGCAAAAATGTTGGTCTCTGGATGTGGGAAAACTGGTAAAACCAGATCATAAAAAACCTGGACGCTGTAATTGCAGTGAGAGGCGGTTCTACAAAGCTTTAAATACAGGGACCCATCAATCCATTTTCTATGCCCCTTTTTCTTCATAAAGGGTCAGGGGAGCTGGTCACTTTCTGCAGCAATCTATGGGTGAGGGTGGACAGATCCAAACCCATCACAGCATTTGATCAAACATATACAAGTATTTCTTCAATTTTAAAATAATGCACCGTTTCACGTAGAACTGTCAACTGAATTGAGCATAAGATCCACTGAGGTTTGTGAATTTAACATCCCTGAAGTGAAAGGTACGGTAAATCTTTTTGCTATGGTTCCTATGTATGTGCATATTCACAAAAGGGTCTAATAAAAAGTTTATTGGCTCCTTTATTTGATCTATTTCACAAACTGCTACCCTACAAGTGCTAAACCAGACACGCTGTTATAATGACGAGCGGACCGCTTTATGTTAAATTTATATTTTAAACTGGTCTGAACATTGTGTCCTTTTGTTGTCATTTTGTTCCTGTGGAACTTTTGAAAACCACAATATTGTTTACAAGTGGTAAACCATCGCATACTGATATCATCAGTAGGTTTTAGGATGAGGACTGGGGATTATAAACCAGCATGTGGCGGAACAGAAGCGGGGACACGCACAGGTCGCCTGTCGCTCATGGGGAACACTCCAGTATTACCCGCATATGTAATCTCGTTCCCAACCACTTCAAAAAGGATGTACAGCCAAACCGAGGTGCACTACTATTGGGTGCAGGGGAGGGGTTGGACTCCGTCACCCCGCTTACTGTTACTCTAATCGCGGGAACGCGACCAGTCGCTCCTCTGGCTCCACTGCGCGCTGGTTATGGATCAGGACGCAGCGTACCTCCCTGCTGTCTGCAGCCCTTAGAAAGGTGCCCAGATGAACCACCGCCCACCCGGCTCGTCTGGAGTGCAATGGCTTAACAGGAGAGACATGAGTGTCCGGGCGGAGGACAGCATGACCCTGTGCCAAAGGGCTCTCCAGATCGTCACGGAACTTTGCCTTGCGGGACACGTGGACCGAGAGAAATGTGCGGATATTTTCCCCTTGGAGAGCAGCATACAAGGTAAAGGATACGCAGGTAAATTAGATCAAAGTTTTTACTTTTATATATCTTTTAATAAATTTAAAGTAAAGACGATGAGCGCAGGAGGGGAAAAAAAGCTAGTACACTTTGTTTCTGTCATGATGTGCTGAAGCTGTACCTACCTGTTACGCATCTTGCAGTGCGCGCAGTCCACTCCGATCACACTGCAACAGGTGAGGCGCATCAGAAAGAGCCACATCACTTTTCTGACTCTGTCTTTGCTTTATTCTCCTTTTTAAAGATGTTTCCTCATCCCTTTAGAGTTATCTCGTTTAGTGGGAAGTCAGTAATTGCAAAGTAGGGAGTAGAGTGAAATGTCACAAACCTTATATATTTATACACACGCACATTAAAATTAGCGACTTCATTAGAATTAAAGTATACGACACATTTCCGTAAATATTTATGAATTTATGATATTGAGGTGCAGCTCTTTAATGGGAGGGGTCAGCATTCAAAATGCAAGTCCATCTGAAATGATGAGGATATGTCGAAAAAAGTTATTACGGTAAATTAATAATGTACAGTATTGTGACTAATTAGTTTGCCATTTCATTTTCTTCTTAAGAACAAAACAAAGATTAGCTCTCCCAAAGGGATTTGATTCTGAAACACAGAAGAGCAGATAAAAATAGAGAGATAAGTGGATTGGGTTAGTAGTTGATTTAATACCAATTAAGAGCAATTAGACATCAAAAGCTATTTAGGTTTTAGACAGTATCAGGATTTTCACATAAACCAAACAACTGTGGTTGTGTTTTTCCCTTTTGAAACTATGAAGCTGTGATTCATCACCTGCTGACCTGACATGCCCTTTCTCCAGTTTGACATTTTGATAAAAAAAAAAAAAAGAAAAACAACTCTGGAAAAATCAAGAATGTACACTTGCACAAGCATACTTTTCTTTTTCCTAAACTAGGGATGTTTAAACTAACCCTACTTTAACAATTTGGTTAAGACCGGTATATTACAAGACCTTAAGTCTTAAAATAATGAAAGGGATAAAGAGGATTTAATACAGAAAAGTCATCCAGACTTTGCTTAACATGAAATTATCAATTTATTTCTATTTAAAGTGGGCTTTTGAGTGAGAGTGTTTCAATGCAGCTTTTTTGTTTTACAATGTGATACTAATATTGCAGCTTTCAATATTAACTGCTGCTGTTTTGAATTGATACAATACTTGCAGAAATTATATTTATTCTTATTGCCTATGTTGTAGTGCGGCATATTAGAAAAATAATTGATCTGTGAAATTCAATCAAAAAAAAAAGTACGATTGCAAGCAACACTCCACACGACAGCCTTGGCTGAGTCTGGGGCAAAATATGAAAATATGGCGTCCTACCCATCGATATCAATTCAATTCCATCTATTTATTTAGCGTCCTCTCAGGGCACTTTACAGAGACAATTCAATTTCTACCCAAGGAAAACCATCTGATTGACTCTTCAGCAATCCCTCACCGCAAGCAGGCATGAGGCGACAGTGGAGAGAAAAACTCCCTTTTAACTCGGAGAAACAGCAGAACCAGGCTCAGTGTGAGCGGGCATCTGCTGAGGCCGACAGGGGTTCAAGGGGATAGAAGCAGATGTACAAACAGAAGAGGTGATATTACAGGTAACAGTTAACTAGCTACACAGGTGACCTTATCCAGAAAAGATACAGCCAGGTAGATGGGCTCCGAGCCAGTTCCCGTGTCAGAAGACAAAAGAGAGCACATAGTTAGTCATAGTAAGAGAAACAGGACTACACTTAAAAGCAGGTTAAGCTTGTAACAAAGGTTTTGATGGCAGTAGCACTAATATTTCTCTCCAGGATAGTGTCACAGCCAAACAGGAACAGACCAGAGGAAGCTACTATGAAGAGAAAAGTCAGAGAGAGCATATAGTTATTGGTTAAACTACCAAAAATCTCAGAATGGGAGAATAGATATAGAATGAAGCAGAATACGGTAATAAAAGGTGTCCATCAGCAGTCTAAGCCTATAGCAGCATAACTATAGAGATAACTCAGAGTAACCTGAGCCACTCTAACTGTAAGCTTTATGTTTTAAGCCTAGCCTTAAAATAGACAGGGTGTCTTCCTCAGTGACTAAAACTGGGGGTTGGTTCCACAGGACAGGAACCTGATAACTTCAAACTAACTGCCTCCCATTCTACAAGAAATTCTAGGAACCACTAGTAAACTTGCAGATTGAGAGTGAAGTGCTCTCTTAGGAACATAAGGCATGACTGGATCCCCGATACAGGATGGAACCTGGCCATTTAAGGCTTTATATATGAGAAGAAGGATTTAAAATTCTATTCTGAATTTAACAGGAAGCCAATGAAGAGAAGCTAAGATAGGAGAAATATGATCTCTCTTTTCATAAAAAATTCTGGCTGCAGCATTTTGGATCAGCTGAAGTAACTACAGATTATAGACTTCCTGATAGTACAGATACTAAATTAAAAAAGACCAGTCTTGAAGTAACAAATGCATGGACTAGTTTGTCAGCATCACCGCTGGACAGGATATTTTTAATTTTTTTTTCAATATTCCAGAGATGAAAGAAATTCTAGAAACATCTTTAATATGGGATCTAAATGATAGGTTCTGATAAAAAATAACAGTAATTTTTTTTTACTTGATTATCAGAGACCAGTTTAATGTCATCTAAGTGACTGACTTATCAGCTCCTTTTTTAGAGATTCTGGTCCAAAGACAATAACTTTTGTTTTGTCTGCAGTCAGAAGCAAAGTTAAGTCATCCAGGTTTTTATGTCTTTAAGACATGCATTTAATCTACGTAATAAGTTAGTTTCATTGGGTTTTATAGACATTGATGGATATAGCAGAGCATCATCGGCATAACAGTGGAAATTAATCCCATCTTGTGGTACTCTACAGGTAATCCTGAATAATGAGGAAGATTTATCATTAACATGAACAAACTGAAATCTGTCAGATAAATAAGATTCAAACCAGCCTAGTGCAGTTTTCCCAATTTCTACAAAATGCTTAAGCCTTTTCAAAAGAATCTATCAAATGCAGCACTGAGATCTAACAGGACAAGTACAGATATAAGTCCATTATCTGAGGTCATGAGAATATCATTAGTGACTTTCACCAGAGCTGTTTCAGTGCTATGATGAGCTCTAAAGCCTGATTGAAACTCTTCAAAAAGTCCAATGTAGTGTAAGTGCTCCTACACTCATTTAGCAACTTTTTTCTCAAGAATTTTAGATAAGGAAGGATGAATGTTATGGCTCTATAATGGACCAAGTCATCAGGGTCAAGAGACAGTTTCTTCAGTAAAGGTTTAATAATTGCTACCTTAAAAGCCTGAGGTACACATCCATTTAACAGGGATAGATTAATCATATGTAAAATGGAGGTAAAATCAGAGGGAGTGCTTCCATAAACAACTACATTGAAACTGGATCTAACATACAAGTTGAAAGCTTAGATGAAGACGATAATTTTGCTAACTCTGAAACTTCAACTGGATCAAAACAGTCCAAACCCGGTTCAGGTTCTATAGTTACCCCAAATCCTGCCTCATTTTCCAAAGATAAACCAGTTATATTTAGAGGGGTGTCAGTTATCTAGTTTTTAATAGAATCAGTCTTATTGATAAAGAATCCTATAAAATCATTACTGCTAAAATCCTTTGTTATGTCTCATAACTATTTTTTAAAACCTGTATTTGTAATCAGCAAAAATTTAATGAACTCTTTAAATATATATCACTGTATGTGTAATGAGAACATGAAGACTCAATCTTTAGTCCTTTTAATGCTGTAGAGGATAACCAATATTATTACATTTATAGTTTTATCTATTTGGAAATGTAGTTATGCAGTACATATATTTGACACTGTGGCACTTTGAAAAGTCTCTACCATTGAAAGCTTTATTTAAAACAGATTAATATGCTATTTGCTCTTCCTTACAGCTTCCTTTCTCTTCTGTTTTCTCTTTCTCCCCTGCATGTTTGTATGTCAATCTGTCCTGTGTCACACCCGGTTCTTCTGTGGGTTAATGCGTACAGACATCTCTATCAGTCTCCTTGCTGTGGTCGTGGGTTTTTGTGGCCTCGCCTTGTTGGTAGTCTCTCTCTTTGTCTTTTGGAAGCTGTGCTGGCCTATTTGGAGGAGCAAGACTCTGTCCGGCCAAATAGAAAATGGCCTCCATGTGGGTTTCCCCGAGGCGCCTCCTCCCAGCTCCACTCCTGTCATCGAGTGCAAAGTGGGGGAGGTGGAGAAGAAACACCCGCCGGAGGTAAAAGTGAACGGACGGAGTTCTGTGAAGTATCTTGAAGGAGCTATGAAGATCAGTCAGACGTCACCAGACATTCCCGCAGAGGTGCAAACGGCTCTAAAGGAGAAGATCAACAAACAGCCGACAAAGATCCAAAGGCAGACAACTGAGCCAACATCCTCCTCAAGGTAACAAGTGCACCTGTGTGTGTGCGTGT
>JAUZNJ010000035.1:202963-213269 GCA_034780135.1 Jordanella pulchra
TTTGTGCTCAACTGACAGATTCCTCTTTGTCAGCCAAAGACAGTAACAACCATGCAGAGAGAAGTATTGGTCTTTGTTTTGTACCTTGAAACACTCCCACTGAGCATTATACATTTGTCTACATTTACCATTCAAATGAAAACCATAATAAGGCCACAGCCAAGATTTAGTTTTCATCAGGGTTCAGAGCCTGTTTGGCTCTGACAGTTTTATTTCAGGCTGAGGTTTGAGGCTCCAGCTGAATGTTAACAGATGTGGATCCCTGCTTACTGTCCGTGGGTGGGACTCCTGGTTTTTTAACGTCCCATTCAGCAAATCTATTTTAGGCTCTCCTTGTCTCCACCCACGCTGAAAAAAAAAATAGTCATCTTTCATTCTCGTTTTACTCTCCATGTCCACCAATCGGGCTCATCTTTTCTTTGTTTTGAGTCATTTCTTCGACATACCTCCGATCTGATCTTTTCTAAAAATACAGTTTCCTATAGCTCTGTACCTTTCCGTTCCTCCACTGCATGGTCTCACACCCATCTGCAAAAACCACTAAATACATACAGTCAGCCTGAAGGGAGAAACACATTCCTGTGTAGATTTTTCCTCTCAAATGATCTCAATTATCTCATTCAAGTTTCTCTTGTTTTTAAACAGGCCAGGAGCTCAAAAAGGTCAACTGTAGCTTTTTCAACAGGTACATCATGTACCCGGCGGTGCTCGCTGCAGCTATCTTATTTTCCATTAAGAGACAAAGGAAGGGGGGGGAGGGGGTAAATCTTGACAGTTAGATAAATTGTAGTGTTGCAAGTTTTTATTTTTTCCTGAAAATGTTTTGTGTTCCAAGTTTTCTCACAGTATTAATATTGCAGCTAATCTGTTAATCTGCGAGTGTCTAATTAAACCCAATGATGTTTTTAGACCTTATTCAACGTGCACAAGTCCTCACTATTTTCCCTTGACAATCTGATTTCCTTTTTTGTCTTTTAGTGACTTCCTGATTTTACCTGGCTTCATTGACTTTACTTCAGATGAAGTGGTGAGTGGACTCTCAAGGACAAAGATGTTGTATTCACTTTTAAAAAGTTGTTGGTATCCAAAGATCTTCTATGTTACCTCTGCGTTTCTTAAACTTGCTTGACTCCTCTCATGCTAAAGTCGACAGGGTATTTGCTAAAAAAAAAACAATAAGAGAGAAAAAAAAGTAAAGCTACACAGAAAATCTTACACCTTACACCACAGCCTTCTTTCCTAACTCTAGCTGTTTATATTTTCCATTTCTAACCTACATCATCTCTGCTGTTTTTGTTTTTCTGCTTGCTATTTTTGCCTGGTGTGGTTAACCACTCACTGCACCCACTCCCTATTATATTTACATTCATGTCTGGTCAGTGGCTCATCTGTCTCTCCTCTCAGATGAGTTAATCTCCTGGATTTGAATTTAATGAAATCTCCCTCTTCAGTCCCATCCATCTCCGAGGGATTCAGTTTAATTGATCTATAATCTTTTTATGACCTGTGCAGTGCTAAAGAGTCTTCAGTTTTTCAGTCAAAGCAGTGTTGAAAGGGAGACCAGTGGCATGGTCTCAGTTTTATATTTGACAGTGCAAAGAGAAGTTAACATTTCTTCTCTTTCTCATCATTGAGACATCTTTTAAAAAGTTGTGGTTTACAGAAACCCGGCCTATTTCTGGTCAAAAAGAAAGAAATCATGGATTGTTATGCTGTTGAATAAAAGGGAAACCTCTTTGTTGTTATTAAGATAATGATGTTTTTAAACTACAGCTGTGGAGCTTTAAGCAATATATGGAATTTATAAACAGGACAACCGGATAGTTGCACTAATAACCAACTAACTTTTGTTTAATTCAATCTTCTGATGATGCGCATGTAAAATTCAGGGGTAATTGTCAAGACTTTTTCTTCAGGCAAGACTCCTGGTGCCCACCTACACATGGCTTTTTTTTTTAAACATATGCTGGTTTTGGAAAGATGGTAAATCTTTAGATTTTAACAATTTATTGTCCTAGTTATGCTAAATTCTCTATAGATGGATAAATAGACAAATTATTAAACATAAGATGTAACAAAACATGAACCTACTGAGTTGCTGAATAAAAGAAGATGATTAAATTCTATAGGGTTAATATTTCCAGTGTACAGGTTGGTCAAGGTATCATTGAATGACGTATTCTTTGTTCACTTTGTTTTAATAATTTCGAGACTAACTGTGATTTAACTTTCTGTTTCTAGTGTGTTCCAGCAATCAGTGCTAGAGTTTCCCTAGTGTATTTTTACTATTGCGCTCAGGGTTGCAGATGTACCAGAATCAGGCTGATATGCTCAGTTTTCTAATGAGGTTACAGACCCTTTAACATCTGGGCTTCCTTCTTGACTCATTTCAGGACCTTTGGAATTACAGAGTATTTATTGGTATAGTGAGCGAAATAGCCGTGGAAAACAGGGTGTTTAAATGCATTTACCTCCCTATTTGCACATATATGTAAGGAAAGCAGTGTGAAAAAGTGATATCCTCGCTGTTTAAACTGTCATCGGCTCACCAAAACAGGCTACAGCCATAAATTAATAGAAAAAGTTGCTCATTTTCATTTGAGAAGATGATGGAAAAAAGTAGGTTTATCCACATGTAAAAGGTCATCAGCTTGAAGTGAGTTTTTACTTTTGGGATCCTCTCAAAGTGACCTGAAAGTGTCAGAGAGATTATGAGGGCTTTTATTGACTGCAGGGAAGGAAGTGTTCAAACCATATCATGTGGCCGGTTTAAAATGGAAACGTTTTGATTGGTGCAAAAATACTTGGAAGTCTCATGTTGTTGCGCAACGTTTTTTCAAATCTGCGATGTTTGAGATTCTTCTGTGGTTCAAAGCTTATAATTATTTCTGCAAAGCATCTGCTGGGTTGTACTGTAATTTACCAAGTTTCACAATGTTTAACAAGTTTTCAAAAATGTCAGTTGACTTGCCTCTGGCTTAGAACTTCCCTTTGATTGAATACAGAACATTTTTTGCCTTTACCATGAACTCCTGAGAAACACAGTGACTCCCTTCTGTAGTTTACGTCTGTGTCAGATAAAGAGCGGGACTAATTTGCTGGTTTCCCACCCGAGGAATGCTGCTGCTCTTGTTTTTTTCTTTCTCTCACATGTGGTAAAATAACAAAACTGCTCTTTGTCCTGGGAGTGGAGGATAAGTGAAGATAAATGCTGGTTTTAATATGATTTTCCACCATTTTAAATTACAGTAATATCAACCTGTAAAAGCTGCATATTTTGAATTATTTAGTGTATTCTGCCCCCTGCTGGTTAAAGTGTGAAATCTACCATCAAACTCTTGATGTTCTTATACAGGACCTGACATCAGCACTAACAAAGAAAATCACCCTTAAAACTCCACTCATCTCCTCCCCCATGGACACCGTCACAGAGTCAGCTATGGCGATTGCAATGGCGGTAAGGAGATGCAATTTTCATTGCGTTTTTCATGTAAAATGGTAACTTTTTGAATAAGTAGAATGTTTTCCTTTTACTTGGTAGCTAATGGGAGGAATGGGGTTCATTCATCACAACTGTACACCAGAATTCCAAGCAAATGAAGTCCGGAAAGTCAAGGTAAATGGACATTTTTATTATTATATTATGTATTATTTACATATTTTTTAAAGGACTTTTTTTTTTTTGTCCAATTTATATATTGTTTTAGTTGTGCACAAAATAACTGCAGAGATTGTTGGGATTTTACTGTTTTTGTTACATTCATCTCACCAAAGGCATAATATGAAGCTACACTCTTGACTCTTCCTATTTTTTGTCTTATCTTTTTTTATATAGCATATGGTAATTTTCTCTTACTGTGTGTTTGCATGCATTTGTTTTTGCTGTGTATGTGTAACTGTTTTGTGTGTTATGTATTACTGTTTGAGTGCAGCTTTTCTGCACTTGTGCTTTACTCACAAAGAAAATCTCAGTAATCACAGAATAATTAATGATCTTGTTTTCTTTTTTCTGTTTTTTTAAGAGGTTTGAACAGGGCTTTATTACTGACCCAGTTGTAATGAGTCCACGTCACACGGTAGGAGATGTGTTTGAGGCTAAAGTAAGGCACGGTTTCTCTGGGATTCCCATCACAGAGACTGGAAAAATGGGCAGCAAGTTGGTTGGCATAGTCACCTCTAGAGATATTGACTTCCTCTCTGAGAAAGACCATGGCAAACCTCTAGAGGAGGTATGTTACCCTAAAGTTCTGGGAGGTTTTATTCATTTTAATTATATTTTGATGCAATAAACAGGCTTTTATTCTTCCAGGCTATGACAAAAAGAGAGGATTTAGTGGTGGCTCCAGCAGGTGTTACGCTGAAGGAGGCCAATGATATCTTGCAGAGGAGCAAAAAAGGTAAACGGTAGTGTGTTTTCAAGCAGAGTTTTTTTTAACAGTCCCCTTTTTTGTTTCCTATATTCACTTTGGATCTCTTATTTTAGGCAAGCTTCCAATTGTGAATGATAATGACGAGCTGGTGGCCATTATTGCCAGAACAGATCTGAAGAAGAACAGAGACTACCCCCTAGCATCAAAAGACTCACGCAAACAGCTTCTGTGTGGTGCTGCCATCGGCACCCGGGAGGATGATAAATACAGACTGGACCTACTGGTGCAAGCTGGGGTAGATGTTGTTGTTCTGGTAGGTGTTGTTTATTCTATTATATTTCATTGACACTATTTTTTTACTGGAAAATTTGATTATTTTAAAGCAAAAATGCAGAAAGGGGACTATTTGAAGAGTGACTAGCATGACCTGCAGCAGTTTATTCAAGTAAGGACTTGAACTTCCTGCAGGGAAAGTTTGTGTTTTTGTCATCCCTGCACTGAGCTGAGCCACACAGCACCACCTGGTGACCGACTCACTTTCCAGTATTTATACTTTTAAGAATTTTTCAGGAAAAACATTCTAGAAAGCAGAGCAGGTTGTTTTAAAATGATGATTTATAATGATTAAAACATCTTAAAACTTTCGAAGACTAGACTATTTGGCTTTTATTCGCACCCGATCCCTGTAACTGTTTGAAAATGTTTTTAACTATAAATCTAAACTCGCTAAAAGACTTGCAGGATCTTTAAAGTCAAGTTTTTATGCTTTATTCTCCAATAACCACCCTATGGTAAAACAATAATGCCCTTTTTTAGAAATCACCCATAAAGTTTGACTTTACCATGAGAAATAGTCCGGACTGAAACATTTGTTTGCATTGATTACATACATGCATGTGATTGCTGATGATAAAATGGATGTCATATTGTCATAGATACACTGGTGCATTTTGTTTTTTTACATAAATGAAACTACTATAACTATATAGACTCAACAAGTGTTAAAGATCTTTTGTTTATTGTACATTTGTTTTATTATCAGTGGAAAAAAACAGGATAATAGAATTTGACAAATTAATCTAAGTTTTAAAAGTAATTTTTTTGGAGTATTTTCTTTTGAAGTGTTTGGGTTTTTAACCTAAAAAAACATATTCTTTTGTATTTTTAGGACTCTTCACAAGGAAACTCTGTGTATCAAATCGACATGATTAACTACATTAAACAAAAGCATCCTGAAGTACAGGTTGTTGGAGGAAATGGTGAGTTTGATGTTACTGAAAAGAGCCGAGTCCTTCCTAATGTGTAAAATGAAGGTTGTAATGAAGGCAAAAGTAGACGTGTTTATTGTTTTATTGCAGTGGTTACAGCAGCCCAGGCAAAGAATCTAATTGATGCTGGTGTGGACGCTCTGAGGGTTGGGATGGGTTGTGGTTCCATTTGCATCACGCAGGAAGGTAAGGAATAATTTAACACACAGATTGCCAATGCAGAAATGAGAGGTTTGCTAAAACAATAGAACTGCAGTCCAACATGGTATTATTTCCCCTCTGCTTTTTAGTGATGGCCTGTGGGCGACCTCAGGGAACCTCTGTGTACAAAGTAGCTGAATATGCAAGGCGTTTTGGAGTACCAGTGATTGCAGACGGTGGTATTCAGACGGTGGGCCACGTGGTGAAGGCTTTGTCTTTAGGAGCATCAACTGGTAAGACCCAAAGGTTTTAGATGCATAATTAGGTGCAATGATGTTGGTTAACAGAACTCTACATTTTTAAATACCTGTTATTATAGCTTGTGTGCAACCTCTGGTTCTCTGCAACAGTTATGATGGGCTCCCTGCTAGCTGCGACCACTGAGGCTCCTGGAGAGTACTTCTTCTCAGACGGTGTGCGGCTGAAGAAATATCGGGGTATGGGCTCTCTGGATGCGATGGAAAAAAGTACCAGCAGTCAGAAGCGGTACTTTAGGTGAGTGCTCAAAGGTAAGGAGTGCAAACATCGTATTGGAGTTAACCAATATTTAGTGGTTGATGTTGTTTCCACAGTGAGGGTGACAAAGTGAAGGTAGCTCAGGGCGTGTCGGGCTCAGTCCAGGACAAAGGCTCCATCCATAAGTTTGTACCATACCTCATAGCTGGAATCCAACATGGTTGCCAGGACATCGGAGCAAAAAGCTTGTCTGTCCTTCGGTGGGTTTCCTGTTTCATTTGGATCATTTCTGTAAGATTTTTGTTCGCCATATAAAATTATTTAGTTTTTTCTCAGATCTATGATGTACTCCGGGGAGCTGAAGTTTGAGAAGCGAACCATGTCTGCACAGGTGGAGGGAGGGGTTCATGGATTACACTCGTGAGTTACTAAAAGATTTAGAGCTGCATAATAATAATGATCATCGCAAACTAAACGCTGTGTTTTTATTTTTTTCTTGGCTTTTACAGATATGAGAAGCGACTCTATTAAATGGACCGAAGACAGAACTAGTTCCAACACGACAGTGACCAAAAGTTGAAAGACCTCTGCCAAAATCTGCATCACATCCACAGCTTCCTCTGCGTTGTGCACACTCCCTCACTTATCACAGACGGCTGATGTGGAGAGGAGGGCTGCATCGTAGCAAACCGAGAATCTTCAAACTGACACCAATTTCCTAACACCTTGGACTTTACTCTTAAGAAGTGACACATCAGGGTTAGATTTTTTTTTTCTTTTGTATTAAAGAGTATGCAGCCCTAAACCAGGTTAGTATGCATGGGCTGACAGTTGTGAAAGAAACAGCAGTGCGATTACAGTATGGTTGAGACAGAATGAAGGTGCACTGTGTCATATTCGTCCAGCCAGAACCAGCCGTGGTGCAAATCAGCAGCATCTTTGTGGCTTGTTTGGGTTTCCATGCACACCAGCAAACGCACTGTTGGAAAGTTAACTCATCCCAGTTCAACAAGACACAGATGTTTGCAGAATACAAGACGACACATCTCTCTTTGTACCCTGTGAAAATCGAATTGCAAATGTTTTCCCGAATAATATTATTAGGTCATCACAGATGTATGCTGCTTATATTCCAGCACATGATGTTTACTTGGTGTGTTGTGCATTCTTACCGTTGCGACGTTTGTCATCATTGTTAATCAAATCAGAATAGTGGACCGATCTCACAGTGGTGTTTGTCCCACTTTGGAGATTGATGCTGAGCCAAATAACCAGTGCCCCATCTCAGTGTTGTTGGTATGTTTTACATGGAAGGGACCAAAAGCTAATGAGTATCAGTTATGTTTAGGTTTAGGATATATATAGTGGGTCAGTCATGAACCTTTAGGCAAAGTGACTATTTCTGTGCTTGTAATCAGAATATTTTTCACAGAAAAACTCTTTATAATAAACATGTTTAGTCCTGGTGACTTCGAATTGATCTGAAGGGGTTTTTGATAATGCATGTTTGTTTTTTTTCACTGAGCCAAGTTCGGCTGTATTTATATTCTACTAGGATTACGAACATACTGCCAAGTGGATTTACACTTCTGTTTTAAACCTTATAAGCAAAACCGGTGCATCAATTTGATTATCCTGTTTCTTTTTGGTCAGGCATGGATGATGCAGTTTTCATTTGTTCACCAGATGTATGCCTTGAAAAAGATGGACTCATGATGACTCAGTGCATTAAGACAACCTGACACATTTTTATTCTCTATTCTTTTTCAGTTGAAGTAAAAAAAAAAAAAAAAAAACGTTTTCAGTTTCCCCATTTAAGGTGGGTTATTTATACCATGTCTAATTATCAAGTGCTGAGTCTTGTCAGTCCATCCAGAAAGCACAACTAATGTTTTATTGAGGTTACTCCTTTGTATAAGTTTTAATTTGTCACCTGTTGCTATTTCATAGTGGTACATTTTGCAACCAAAAACCAAATACCCTAAAAAAAAAAAACCCTTTCTTGTAAACTGATGGGAAAAGACAATTGATCCATCAGGGATCCATCATTTTTAAAGAAGGATATGTTTACAGTAAAACACCCATAAGAGGAAAGTTGTTTTTGCTGTTTAATATGTTAAATAAAAACATAATACTGTGCATAAGCTCCTGTCCTTTTTTGTAAAGCTGCACGAGATGAATGTTGTAGAACAGAAAAAGGAGTATAAGAATCAACAAATGATTTTGACAGTCAGAGAGGATGCTATGTGGATTGTATAGTGGTGTAAAATGTACAGATTTATTTAGGCTTGTGATTTATTTTTTTATATGTATATTTCTTTTACACTTGAATGTCTTGGCTCATCTTACAAATAGCTGACAAAGGAACCTAATCAAATGCAAAACCAGACAATCCTGAGGTTTATTTTGATTTAAAAAAAAGCCAACTACTGTAATCTGTCTGTTAATATTTTAATAATTTACCAAATTCTTGGGTTAAATTTCATTACCCATAAATAGGCCAGATCTGATACCTGTAAAATGAAGACATCAGTAAATTGGACGATATAAAGAGGCTAAAAGATACCACAACATTGTACTAAAGCAATACAAAACCACGTTGAGAAAGTCGCTGTTTATTTCTAACAGCGCGGTCTAAACTTTGGTAAAAACATCCTAATGATCCTGAAGAGTTTGGGGAAAATACCCCATGAATGAGCGCCGATTTGATGTTTGGTAACCAGATTTAAAGGGGGTCCCAGAGGGACGACAAACTTTGAATCGCAGCAAAACACCTAAAAAAGGTGCAGTTTTCAATGACAGCGGTGGACCTAGAACTCCTTAAATGGGCCACACCCATCCTACACTGTTTAACGGACGCAGGTGTGTTCCTGATGGAAAATTAAAAAAAGGCACAGGGCAGCTTTAAATGCAAATATACGTTTCATCGCCGAAAAAAAAGCGAAGATATTTTGGCACTGGTAAGTCGTACAGGTAAAATACAGAAAATAATTTAGTGGGGTAATTTTGCCTCTCTTGCTGGACTCTTTTCCTCTGCTAAGAGGTTTAAAAAGAACAGCAAGAATGTCCGCTAAGTCCAGTAGCTTTTAACGCTCAACGTTACTATACTTGGTTATTTATAGGGCAGGACAATTTTAATGTGCAAGTTTTCTCTATGTTTTATTCTACTTATATTATTATATTCAGTAGTTATTAATGTTCAAAAGACATGAAGGTTTCACCACACGGTCCAGTCCTCTGTTTCCTACAGGAACTATGTTAAATAATACTGCCTCTGTGAAATAAAAGAAGGAATGCTTGTTGATGAATAAGATTACATCTCAAAGATCTTATTTTTGTAAGTGAAATATATTTTATTTTCCTCCTTTTAAAGTTTCCCGCCTGAGAATTGTAGGACTGGATGTTTTATCCAAGCTCAGAAGAACTGTAAGTTCATTATTGCAATTACTAATTGATTGCACTGCATGTTATAGTAGTTTGTTTTTTAAACACACTCCACGTGTCTTTGTTTCTCATGTAATTTCAGTCATTATCCACCTCCAGTACATCAACCTCCAGGGGGCAGCAGAATGTTAAACGATGGTTATTGTATCTCCTGCCTCTAAACCAAGAATGAACACCAGCACAGTAAATGTCTTCAATTGGTTATATGGATATATGTAAGTTCTATTTCAGGTAAATTTGTAGTGAACCCCATGTAGATTTGCCCAAATAGACTTTATGATCACTTTCTGTGAGTCATGTTGCATCTGACTTAATTTCACAAGAAGGAAATTACAGTCAAATATTGGGTGGTAGTGGGATGATCTGGGGCTGCCTAAAACTATAAAGCTGGAAGTTCTACCACCCTGTGACCTTAGGTTTGAGATCAGTTAGGTGTATCAGAACAATTATCAGAAACAACCAAGTAATTTCAAATCCAAAAAAAGGCTTGACTGTACAGTGGGGAAAATAAGTATTTAGTCAGTCACCAATTGTGCAAGTTCTCCCACTTAAAAAGATGAGAGAGGC
>JAUZNJ010000035.1:216340-231249 GCA_034780135.1 Jordanella pulchra
TGTTGTGACTGGCCTTGAAAAACCAACACGCTTCGCTGATAAGCTGTTTATTTCAGGACATGACACAAAGCATTTTCAGTCTGCGTTGGACATTTCTCCTGTTCCTTATGTAAAGCAGTAGATCCGTGTCACTGCAGGAGCAGAAGGATCGGGGTTTTAAAGGAGACCTTTTATGCAAAAATTATTTTGCCTGTTTTGTACTTTAAGTCTTTACTGCTTGAAGAATCACTCCAAGAGATTTATTTAAAAAAAAACAGCCAATTCATAGAAATAACTAAACATTTTGTTTGTGTCTTGATAATGAAAGAGACACGAGCTTCTACTTATTTTGTTGTTTTGCTTTTTCCCCGCCATGATGCTTCATTGGAGTCTTTGTGACAGTCACCAGGTCGCTTTGGTGTCCTTAACCATTTAAACAGCAGCCTGATGTTTGCATTTGCTTTTTTTGGCATTGCATGAATGGTTGTGCCAAAAAAAAAAAATTGAAATTGAGCATCAAGACCTGCTGTGTGAATTTAACCTAGTTTGATGTTCAGAAAACTTGCTGCATCATCACTGGGTCTTTGCAGGAGGCTCCATCCACTTTTTCAGCTTCTGAGATATACTCATGGTCGAAGATGTAAGCTTGTTCATATGCTTATCTATTTGGAGCCATTTGTAGTAAGAGCTATACTTTATTTCCATCAGAGGAGGTGAGATCTGATAAGCTGATAATGATTTTGTGGGGAGATATTTTCTATAACCCATATATCTATCCTAAGTGTTTAGAATGAAGTATAAGAGTATTTGCATTCACTATTCACCAGCATTCCAATTATTTTGTTAATATGATGACGGTTCTGGGCTGAACTTTGATTCGGAAGTCGAACTTTGATGTAGATTTTATTTGATTTTTACAGCAAATTCTTGAGTACAATTTGAGTGTATTATGAAGTCTTGACAGAGTTCTCCAAGTTTAGATCCACTGTCCAGCAACATTTAAAGTGAGTCATTTATTAGATTCTAGTGCCAAAATAACGCAAATTATAATACAGCAGTTCATATCATGTTTGGAAAGTCCTGATTTATCAGATAAGAATGACACTTTTACTCATTAAATAAAGGAGTTAGTAAACTGCTAACTTACTTTAATACTGTAGTGTGACGGCATCAACTGTAATCAATGCAGTTTGTTGTCAATATCAATACTCCTTCCACATCTTTCTGAAATTGGGTTCACTCATAAACTGTTATTGTACAGTCATTTTAGATAAGAAATAAGGTGTAGTGAAATAAAGGGATAAGTTTCGAGTCAAAATTATGATTTTCATCAGGATGTCAAGCAAGGCAGTTTAATGAAAGTAAAATCAATGTCTGCCTAGGGAAATTACCACTGTTCATCCATGTGTCAAGTCAGTCCTCTGTGTACCGGGTGTGCATGTGGAGCGAGGGGGTTTTATTGAAAAAATAACTGGGCCACACACCAATAAACACAACTAGGGTGCAAGTGACCTAGACTGATGTTATCAGTCAGGGGACTGACAGGCTACAGGGAAAGAGCAGTAGTATTTGGAGTAGAAGGCTGTAAGCTACATGGATCCATTTGTGTTGTAATGAATAATCACAGATCAGCATAACAAAACAAAAAGGTCAATGCATGTGACTTTTAATATTAACATACTTTTCACAAATTTATTGTGGATAATTATTCTCTTTGACAAGAAAAGGAAGCTTTTATACCACAAGCTCTCTAAAGACATTTATCCTAGAAAATGAAATCTGGGTTCAGATCATAAAATTGTCTATAAAAAATAAAAAACCCACAACAAATCTAAGCAGATCAGCACACTACTGGGAAACCAGGGTATTAAAACTGCAGTCGATCAACTTTTTAAACGTTCAGCTCAGCAAATGTAAGCAGAAAGTGCAAGCTCTTAAACGAGCCATGCCTGTGTGCTGCCGTGCAGATGTTCCAGCAATCATTACATAGTTATCATTAGATGTAAAAGTATGTCAGCTTACCGCAAGTGCAGACACACAGGGCCTGCCATGTCAGCCGGATGTCTGCCTACCAGTCACTAATTTCCCTTTTTCCCCCCCTTTCTTTTTTTTTTTCTTATGCTCAGAGAAGGCCAACCATACCCCTTTTTAATCCCCCTAAGCTATGTAGAAGTGCTAACATGCGGAAAGGGATTAACAGCAAAATAAGGCTGCATGTGCATGTGTCTCAAATATGCCTGCATTGGCAAGATTTCACACAACAGCTAGATGTGGAAAATAATCACTTTTAAGTGTGGGCTCAGTGTTTGGTTGGGTTTGTAGTCAAAATCTCTGCGGATTCCCTAATTGAGAGGAATTCATTTCAGATCATTTCAAAAGTACTGGATTGTTGTTGCAGAGGAGTTGGACATTTGGGAAACAAATATATATTTTTTTAATTTATTATTTCTTTAAGTCAAAAAAAGAACAAGATCGTTTCAACCTACACCTTTTATCACTGACGCCTTTTCCTCATGGGTTCACCTACACAAACACATGTTGCCATGCGTAGGGTTGCTTTGGAGAACTCTATCAACATTCTACACTTCTCTGTCCTTAGCGACTGTAAGCAGGCTGTGTGGGAGGACCAGCTCTGATAGAATGGCCTGTTGTGTTATTGACTTCAATTTAGAAAGTGCTGCCTGCTGCTGTTTTGACCCCTCCTTTCATAGCTGGGACCCTGCTGGTCCCCAGCCACATTCTACCTCGGGGGGAAATCCCTGATTGCATTTCTACAGAAAACACATAAGCAAGGTCGAAGGGGCCAGAATTCAGGGGGCTCTGTGGGCGCACATAGTGTAGCAAAGCAGTTGGGCTGTTCCCTTTCTTCCCTTTGATCCAATTCCTTCCTCTTTGTTTTTTCTAACATTACCTCAACTCAAGACTTTTTAATGTCTTGACAAAAAAAACACTCAGTGTCCACTTAGGTATCCATCTCTCTCTCTCCTCTGTGTCTCCAATCCTCCCCTTCCTGCTTTGTCTGCTTCCTGCTTAGGTTAACAGCTGGTGAAAGTATTGTTTGATAGTGCAGGTACTACAGCTTTGAAAATTTGATGCAGCGCTGGCCGGACTCAGATTAGACACACTTAGCTCGGTGCGAGAAAAAGGTAAGAAAAAGAGCTACAGAAGCTGGGGATATTGCAAAGAAAAGTTGGTAAAAAAGTCAAAAAGCAAACAAAACAGATATTGGATACTCTTGTTCTTCCGTGTTTGAACGTGTTCTATAAAGTGTTCTTTGGTTAGATCTTTGTTTTTCCTCCCTAAATGACTTCCAAACCTTTTGTGTTAAAATTGGCCCAAATACAAAAAGCTTACAGAGAATTGCTTTCTCCAGTATTGAATCAACAAGAGCTTTAAAAATGCATGTCATACTTTGCAACATCCAGTGTTTTAGCTGTAGTCTGTTCTTAGGTGGATTATGTTAAAAAGATTACATAGAGATTCAAAAAAAACTGTACAGTTTGTGCTACTGCTCTTCAACTCTAAATGCCAAGTGTACATGAATTCTCTTCAGTAAATTTATAATTACACCAAACTTTTCCACAATGTAGTCATTATTTGGTTTTGAATTCTTTTTCATTTTTTTTATGTCTTATGTCATGCGTTATTAGATTATTCATGTCAGTTAATCTGTTATTGATTAAGACATAGAAATGCCTAAGAAATGTTAGATGAGACAGATGAGAAATGGTGGAGTCTGGAAATGAAAACTTGGTATAAAAAATAAAGAAAAAAAAGATTCTTTAAAATGCATTCTGTACTTGGTTAACTGAAAACAGGAAATATGCAAGTCTTTAAAACTTTAAAGAAAAAGGTTACAGTAAAACAGATCTTTAACACGAACATCATGGTGCTGGTTGCCCAGGGACCTCATGGTCGTTGGGGATCACCTGATGACCACAGGCAGGCGAGCCTCTTCTAAAACAGTAAAACCCACCAGTGAACTGTTTTTAATATTAGTTGAAATCCATCGCTCCTTTTAATTAGATTTGGATTAATGTAGATTTGAAAATGACAACAGCTAAAAAAAAAAAAAAGGTCAAAATATGTTTAACCACCACTCTTCTAGTTAAATATCAGTGCTGTGGTCCTTTGTATGGTACCCTCAAAGTAGCTCTCAGTTTTAAAAATATTGGGGACCCCTACTTTACAAGGTCACCACATGCTTTTATTCTAAATGAAATTATTCTAAAGCCAATAGAATGACATTTGGAAAGGCTTCCATACATGGACAACTATCAATTGGAATCATACACTAAATATGACTGGATTCCATTTTGACAAACAATGAAATGGATGCAACCGATGCTAAATCTCTATGATTAGATTATATTAGATTGATTTATTTCTATATATTTCTAGAAATCAATTAAGCCAGTTTGTCTTGTCAAATGCCTAAAGATGACATCTGCGCTGAACTGAAGCTATGTTAAAAACTGATTCGGTTTACACCGAATGTGCTGACTGGGTCAACAGTGCTAACCTTATTATATCTGTCCTCTGCTTTCCACTAACAGCACTAGGGGCTAATCCCCACTCTGGCAGCCATTATGAACACAGCTCATCATAATGAAGCCCATTAGTCTCAAGACAATGGCTGCTAGCTTAGCTCAAAGGTTGAATAAAGCAGGGTAAAGGGTGGAAAAGGAGCAAAAGTGTTCGTCTTTTGTGTGCCTTTTGTTGCCATAAGCTGACATTTCCCTCATTTTAGAGGAGAGACTCAAGTAACACGTGTATGTATTTATACAGGATGAGGGAGCTAACGATGTGAAAAAAGGCTTTAAAGCAGAAGCTAATAAAAGAAACATGACAAGAAGGGGGAAAGGGGTTAATAAGAAAAGAAAAATGGACTATATTAAAACTGGTATTTCGTTTGGCAAGTGAATAAAATGTAAATGCCGGCAGGAGGTGAACAAGAAGCTTTTTACTTGGATATGTTCAGGAATCAATTTCAAAAACCAATATAAGCTCACTGTGGTTAATAAAAAAATAAGAAAATTGAAAGACTTTTAGGATGTGTCAAAATATTGCTCAATAATACTTTTAGGGGTTACATTGAAAAAAAAAAAAAAAAAATTAGTTATTTGTAAATTGGAGTGGCTCAAGACCTGTGCACCTCATAGCCTTATCTGACTTATCTAGAGGTCACTGAGAACATTCAGGGTGCTGAAGTGTAGACATACTGTCACTCACTTTTTTTTAGTAGATTAAAAGCCTAATGAAAAGTAAAGCTTAACCTGCTTAATCTCAACGTTCTAAGGAAATCTGTCTCCTAACTGCATTATTTGAAAAGATAATACCATGTTCCATGTGCACTGCTGTATGTGGCGAGTGAAGGCCAGACAAGGTCAAATCAAACTGATGAGACAGTAAAGGTATCAGGATAAAACACAAACTCATCCAACTTTGACAGATGGAAGCCACTAATACACCATATTGTTTATTATAATCTTTACAGTATTAGATTTGTTGTGGTGTGCGTGTCAGAAAAAAATGAAAATGAAAAAAAAATCTCTTACCAAGCAGTTTAAACCTTTCCTGTTAACTGATGTGTCTGGACGTCGGTGCTGCGTGTGACCTCGAAGAAAAATGAATTCTGGGAAACCATTGTGAACACTAGAAAAAATAAAACTATCCCTTTTGTGCCAAAGCCAGAGTCTGTGTTTTAGGTGCGAAGGTTTTGGGGAGCTCTAAACCTTTATGGAATTAAAATCTTAGCTACACTACTGAACCCTCATAGAATAATGCTTGGTGACCTGCTCAAATGTGTAATTTCACACCAACTACAAGCCAAGCTCTTAATGTGCTTCTTTTAAATTGTAAAATGCATCTCTCTTGCATATTCATAAACATAACCACGCCTATATCATGGTTAGGTGTGTGGTACTAATTCTTTATCCTGATGATCATTAACTCCATCACAAGACTTTCATTTTAATTTAATCTGTTATTGCTATAAAAACCACACTGAAAACTATTCATCCAAAAGGAACTTTCTATATAAACATACAAGTGCACGCTAATAGACAAGCTGCTGACCTACATGTGACTGGCTGCAGCCCAGATTTGCTAGCTCCCACTCCAGGGAACAGTTTCTGTACTGACTGCATATACCCCTTTGCATATGCTGGTGGACAGGCCACACCGAAGTAGGTCGTTTTGAACCCCCAAGAACACTTAGTACTGTGCAGCATGACTGGTGCATGGGTTGGCTTCCAGGAGCCTTAGGTGATGCAGAGAGGGCAGGGGTCGAGCAGCGGGAGGATGGGGATAGCGTGACAGTACAAGAATTTCCCATCTCTGACATGCAGTTAAAAGATGAGTCAGGAGAACAGAACTTTGGTTAAATAATTTCACAGTGAACATATGGACAAACTTTTTGAACTAAATGTTACTGACGGTGGATATAACATCATATCCTTAACTTTAACAAATAGACTTGCAAGAAAAACATCTTATAAGTTGTGCACAAAAAAATGATTTATTCCTTTATTGCATAAAAAGAAGAAATCAAATGTATTTAATCTGTGATGTTCAAAGTTTGATTTATGTTGACAGCCAGTGTTAGTATTTGGAGTAGGTCAGAGTGTCAAAATATGTTTGTGGTTTGGATCAATAGTACATACAAAAAAAAAATAAAAAATGGGGAGGAGGTTAAATGGAAGGAAATGGTTGATGCTTTGAATTCAAGATAAACTGAGTTTAGGTCACATGTTCATAAGCAAAAAAATGCAGACTGGGGCAATGGGTCATCAGTGCCTTGTTTGCAATTCATCGCTGACAACTAGACAACTGGTTTACATTGTAGCAAATGCTTTATAATTCTACCTTTAAACTATTTGAATTTGTTCAGATCTATCTAAATCATCATAAAATAGAGAGATGTTAAGATGACAATCATCAGATCCATCGTCTATATCTAAAAATCAGACAGAGAAGGAAATAAGAATTTATGAATGAGCATTCTGATACATGGGAAGATTGATGGAAAGCCATGTTTATTGCTTTCGCACACTACCTAGACTTGTATTTCATCATTTAAAGTGATTCCAAAACTGTCTCCAAAGCATCGCTGAAAGAAGGTTCTAGAACATCAATTGCAAAACTAAAGAATGGTGGTTAGATTTAGACCATTTTGTTATATGATAAAAGAGAGAGAAACATGTCTACCAAAGAAAATTGTACTGATCATCTAGTGCTGAATTGATACAACTTTGTTATGGTTGCAGGATTCTTGTGCAAAGGCAAGAAGTAAAATAAAGAATTTTCTTTATGACAGCAAAATCTTTCTCATACTGCTGTGGCTGCCACCTCACTGTTACATGTGCTTCATTGAAGCCTGTTCGTATTCAAGTACTGTGAAGTCAAGGAGAAAGTCTGTGTGTGTATATATGTGTGTCTGTGTATAATATAGGAGCTGGCTCTATACTCCTGTGCCAGTGGGAATAACGTACTGCACTACAGGCAGTGTGACCTTTACTAGCTGGCATGCTTTCTCTCCTTCCTCGATGTGCATTTCTCTCTCTTTCACACACTCAGTTTATGGCTTACACACAAACACACAACTAGAAGGATTGTCAAAGGTAGCTCTATCAGCCATCAATTACCCACACTGCTAGCTAGATTAATGGAAACGAGGCTTGTACAAATCAGCAGAGACCAGGAGATGATTGGAGAACAGGGTATGCTTGTTTTGCCTCTTTTCCTTCTGTAAGGAGGAGAACATTTATTTTTCCTGTCTCCTTTCTTAAATATGACCTTTATGGCTATGCGCTTCCTGGAGCAACAGTTTGTGTTCAAACTAAGGGTCATGGCCTGCGTGGTTAGAGGGCTCTAACAATGTTTGAGGACATAGATGACTGAAGAAAGAAAGAACTATGTAGCCAATAATTTATTGATGAAATAGTTTGCTTTAGAAAGTTGACACATCAAAACAAAAAATCTTGTAATATATGAAAGCAGCTTTCCTAGACATTTTCTACATGCAAATCCTGCAATAAGCAGTGTGTTTTTGAAGTATTAGTATGAAGATTATTGTGAATATTGATTGCGACCAGTGGTCAGGCAACCTACACAGACCTTAAGAAGGACAAAGTTAAAGTAAATAAGAAAAGATGAATACACAGCCAGAATAATCAACAGATGGATGTCCAAACTGAAAAAACAAGTTGCTGGCTAGATAAACATTTTGTCATATTTATTCAGACTTGGTACACTGAAATCAAATTAAAGACTTTTTAAAAAGGTATACCCCGTTAACAACATGGTCCAAAAACATTTTATCCAGTAAAAAGAAAACATTTACCTGAGAATTAAATAAATACTTGTGCAAATCATAGCTCATAGGGATGTCTAACAGTCTGTATACAGTCAGAAAACAAGCAAAAGAAGTGGGGTGAACAGGGTGACACAGTGACGGACAAAGAGTGAGCAGGGGAGGAAAGACAGTGAAGAGGGTGGGGGTGGAGTGGGTGGGGGAAGTTAATGCACATAACACACTGCATCAAACCAAAGCACTGCTCCAAGCAGAATGCGTCAGCAGTCCATTCATGTTCCTCTATTTTCCATGAAAAGAAAATGTAAAAAATGAGACAAAATTAAATAAGCAGTAGAAAAAGCAAAAAATAAAAAAACAAAAAAAATTACATCTTTAAAGAGAGCTAGCCAGAGAATAAAAGTCTTCATCCACCTGCTTTGCCAGCACATCATTGCTGGAAAGCTTTGCCATTGCAAAAGGAGGACTCTTGATGGGAATGTAAGGGTTAAAAGCTGGTTGCTGTGGGAATACCACCGTCCATCTCTGTCTTTTGCTTGGACAACCTGTGAATTCCCTTGAGCCCAAGAAGCCCCAGAAACCCACAGAACAAGAGAATTGGAATTAAAAAAAAAAACGGGAGAGAACGACAGGAGAAGCACAGTGGTTCTTGTAGAAGTGTATTTCTAAAAAGGTCTGAGTGCTTTGAGCTCACCCAACTACCTCAGGACACTGCAGAGAGCAGGAGAGAGAGGGGGAGAGAGGGAGAGAGAAAGTGAGCAAGAGAGACAGCACACTCTCTCTTTTGCTGCTACAACGGATCCTTTCCACAACGACGCTGCTGTTAACGTCACGCCTGTAAGCCGCGCTTGCCCGGCGCTTGCCTCCTCTGGCTTGCTCCTTTCCCCAGTTAGATTCTGCATTGGCAAGGGGGTGCTAATAACCACCAGAAAAGGAGGAGTGGGAAAATAAAGACAACTGGAAGAGAGAAGAAACAAACCGGAGAGGGGGAAAACTGTACCATCCATTCTCCTTTTAACACACCTCAATCAGCCGAGCTTCGATACCCCCACTTCTCTGGGTACCCCCTGCCACCCCCACCCCATTATCCTTCTGAAGAATTTGACGGATTATTGGGAAGTGCACGGGACGCAGGCGGCAGCCGCAGCTGTGTGTGCTCGCTACTGTTGCTGTGTGCTTCGCAGGGATGGTGTGTGTTCGTTTGCAACTGCTGCTGTCGCAACCGCGGCTGTGGAAGCTGGAACGTGTGGCTAGTTAAGAGGACTAAGAAGCTAATGAAGGCAGTGTGCATCGCCTAGCCTTTTCAACCAGTGCCAAGCGTTCTGGGGGAAAGAAAAATTACAATCAAGAGGATACAACAAGATTTTTTTTTTATTTAAAAGGATTGTATGAGAGGTAGAAGGGTTATGAAGACTGAACTGACCAACTGATTGACTCCTAAAAAGTAAAAAAAAAAAAAAAAAAAAAAAAAAAAAAAAAAAAAAAAAAAGGAATATACCGAGTGGAGAATGTCTGCTTTTATTTTTTTTTCTATGGCTTCCATTTAATTGCCAAACAAAAGGCAAAGAACAGGACTACGAGATTCTTTCATTCCCCATAATTTACTGCCTCTGTTTCTATCTTATTTTTACCCTTGGCAGAAAAAAATAACACGTGTGTTCCAGTGGTTGCCTGTACTATGGAGACTTGGGGAAGGTGTACAGCAGGGGAATCAACTGTCGGATTCCAAGGACAAGCGAGAGAAGAGGAGCCGACAGCAAGAAGCAAGCAAGGGAGCAACGCTGCTTTGGGAGCTTGACTGGATTCTTTCTTGCTGTGTTTTTACTTTTTTTCCTCAGTACAAAAAGGGAGAAAAAACACACAAAAAGGCCTTTGAACCTTTCTCTTTGGATGTATGGATTTACAAAAAAGGGCTCATCTTGGTTAAGCTCTTTGGCACTGACACCTATTTTGACAGGGCAAATAAAAGGTTTTTCTTATTGCGCTTGGATATAAATACATCTGATGAGAAAACCACAGCTGTATCTGATTTCAAAAAGGAAGGAAGCTATATATCTCAGTTCAAGGACCTGTAATATTAACTTGAGGTAGGTGTCTAGTGTTTCAACCCCTCTTTGCATCATTTTGTAACACCCTATTTTCCCCTCTGTATTGTAATACTATTTTTGATTGCCTAATTTACCAAAATGTCCTTCTCATACACATGTTTCAGAAAACCCAGCCCTTCCTCCCCCAACTTGTCCTTCCGTCCCTGACAATTTATGGAAACATAAGAACTACATAATTGAGGACGAGTGCGTCCTCCTCCCTTATCCTACAGTTTCCCTATTACTTTTTTTTTTCTCAACTGTGATCCAGTCATTATTACCATCCATAAAGCTACTATTGTTATCCTAAAACCCACCAACCACCTGTCCCAAACATCCCCATCCTCCCCCCCAGATGATGCTGAATTATGAATGTGCCACATCATGAGTCTCCTGGGGCGGGTAGCTGTGCAACGTGCCAGGAAAGCCGCCCTGCTCTGTGTAGTCTTCCTGATGGCGCAAGCGTGGAGCAGTGCCTCCCTGGCCTTGGCGGGGGCGGCAGTCTCTTTAGGACCCCAGGGCTGTCCACCCCAGTGTTCTTGCAGTAATCAGCAGGGAAAAGTGGTGTGCACCCGCCGGGGCCTGACGCGTGTGCCCCCTGGAATTCCTGCCAATACGCGACACCTCAATCTAATGGAAAACGCCATTGAGGCGGTGCAGGCTGACTCGTTCCGCCATCTGCACCACCTTGAGGTGCTCCAGCTTGGGCGAAATGCCATACGGCAGATTGAGGTGGGCGCATTTAATGGACTGACCAGCCTCAACACATTGGAGCTGTTTGACAACAGGTTGACGGTGGTGCCAAGTGGGGCCTTCGAGTATCTGTCTAAACTAAGAGAACTATGGCTGAGAAACAACCCAATTGAGAGTATTCCCTCCTACGCCTTCAACCGGGTACCCTCACTGATGCGGCTGGACCTGGGGGAGTTAAGGAAACTGGAGTACATTTCAGAAGGAGCTTTTGAGGGGCTACAAAACCTAAAGTACCTGAACCTGGGAATGTGCAACATAAGGGGTGATATGCCAAACCTAAGTCCTCTAAAAGGCTTGGAGGAGCTTGAGATTTCAGAAAATCTGTTTCCAGTGATAAAACCAGGTTCCTTTAGAGGTCTACGCTCCCTAAAAAAGCTATGGGTTATGAATTCACAAATCACTGTAATAGAGCGGAATGCTTTTGATGGTCTATCTTCATTGGCGGAACTCAATCTAGCCCATAATAATCTGAGTGCTGTGCCACATGATCTATTCTCCCCGCTCAAGTATCTGGTGGAACTTCACCTACACCATAATCCTTGGAACTGTGGTTGCGAGGCTGTATGGTTAGCACAGTGGCTAAGAGAGTATATCCCAACAAACTCAACATGCTGTGGACGATGTCACGCACCAGCCATCATGAGAGGACGACAGCTTGTTGATGTAGACAGAGGTGAAGGGGCTGCAATCCAGTGTTCTGCACCATTCATTGCTGATGCACCACGAGACTTGAACATTTCAGCAGGAAGAGTTGCCGAACTTCGTTGCAGAACAGCCCTAATGTCTTCAGTGCGTTGGCTTCTACCTAATGGGACTATCCTTACACATGCCTCTGGTCACCCGAGAATATCAATACTCAATGATGGTACCCTTAATTTCTCTAATGTCCTTGCATCAGACACTGGCACTTATACCTGTATGGTGTCTAATGCAGCTGGGAACTCCAATGCATCAGCATACCTCAATGTGAGTGCAGCAGAGCTAAACACATCCAACTTGAGTTACTTTACAACAGTGACTGTGGAGGTTCTTGGTCCAACCACTGAAATGCCCAAACCCAAAACTACTACAACTACAGGGGCTGTGGGTCCTGGAGTTGCTGGAGGAGGAGGAGGAGCAGGCCTCGGGACAACAACTACAACTGCCTCTCCTTCAGTTTTTCAGCCAGTCTTCATCTCAACACCGACAGTGCTGCTGCAAAATACAGACAGTGCAGCAAATGCAGTGAAGCCATCTGTGTTACCAGGACTCAGAGGTGCCACTGGCAAACCTGGCAAGTCTGGCCCTAGCCTGGATGAAGTAATGAAGACCACTAAGATCATAATAGGTTGCTTTGTGGCTGTGACACTGCTGGCTGCAGTCATGCTAATTGCCTTTTATAAACTGAGAAAGCGCCACCAGCAGAGAAGCACAGTGGCAGCTGCCCGTACAGTTGAGATCATCCAGGTGGATGAGGAGGACCTTCCACCACCAGCATCTGCAGCTCAAGAGTCATCCCTCACATTACCTGAAATCCGTGACCACAACAGCATACACAAGTTGGACTTTATCAGCCACAAGACTGACTACAGCTTCCGTAAACCCAAGGCTGAATATAAACCGCAGCCTGATTTCACTCTACACACACCTAAGGCTGAATATACAACATATAAGCCAAACATGGATTTCAGCAGCCACAAAACCATTGCAGATTACAACATGCACAAATCGACACCAGATTTCAGCCTCCATAGAACAAAGCCGGATTGCAGTCCATTTAGACAGGACTACACCCCTCACAAAACTAAATCAGAATACAGCCCATTTAAACCTGATTTTGGCACTCATCCAAAGGTTAAGACAGATTACAGTCCATTCAAAGCAGATTACAGCACTCATCCCAGGCAGAGATCCGACTTCAGTCCTTTTAAACGAGACTACAGCACCCAACCAAAACCAAAGCATGACTATAGTCCATTAAAATCTGATTATAACACTCAAAATAAATCCAAAGTGGAATACAGCCCATTCAAGCATGACTTTGGTACGCACCCTAGGTCCAAACCAGATTACAGTCCATTTAAACCTGACTACAGCACTCAGCCTAAACCCAAAATGGACTACAATTCCCAGAGATCAAAAACAGACATTACCTACAAAACCAAGGACCATTATAACCCCCACAGTACTGCACCGGATTACAGCGCCTTTAAAACCGATTTCAGCCCCCACAAAGTGGATTACAGCGCCTTCAAGTCTGACTTTAGTCCACACAATCAAAGACCTAAACTTGATTATAGTCCTCATAAAATAGACTACAGCCCCCATAAGGTGGACTACAGCACTCTAAAGCCCAAGTACAACACCTATAAACCATCTGGCCAAGGGGCTAAATGGACAGACAATAATGTTGGGAATTCTTTGCCTCGAACCCTACCCAGCGCCATCGCAGCAATGGCTGAGCCCTATGTCATAAAAACTCATACAAAGGAGAAAGTACAGGAGACTCAAATCTAAAAGAATCTTGCCCTAAAGGCTTTCATTCCTTTATGTCCCAAGATCCCACCCACCCCGTTTCACCCTTTTTTCTTTCATCATTTAAGTCATGCAATAGAATGCACAAAAAAGAACAGAACTACTTTTTGTACAGAGTGCAAACTTTAAAAGACTGACCATTTATTGTTGTACATGCTTATAAATAAATATATATATGGACAAACAAAGTTACCATGGGTTGGTGATAGAGAAACATATATCAAAAAGAAATTGAAACTATTTTCTAACTTGTAACTTCTATTTAAAACAATGAGTTGTTCAAGATGCTGTCTTAAGTTTGACAAATGAGGGTAGTCTTGTTTTAAAATGGGGCATTCTGTGTGATTTTTACACCATGCTAGAGAGAAAGCCGTGATAAGGAAGATTATTTATACAGAGAAGACTTTCTTTAACAAAAACCATATAAAGGTCAGTGTTGATCTTTACAGGTTTATCTTGTAAAAGCACCAGAATTTGTACTGTGCCAAATGTTATAAATGCAATAAAATGGATTTTTGGAAGAAAAAAAGGAAACATTAGAGAGATGTTTTATTCGCCTTCTCTTCTTCTCCTGCCATATACTGTAACAATCAGCCGAATGCTTTAGACACTGCAGTAAGACGCTGCAGCTATACTTTAACCCTAAGTGTGCTGAATGACTCTGACATAACGAATCATTGTGCAGAAGCAACTCATTTCTTTTTTTTTTTTACTTCGCCACAGCTTATATATTATTGAGTTTCCATATAACAAGAGTTTGGATTTCAGATGACCAGAGATTGTTGTATAGATTAAGAGGTTTGGAGATGATTAGAGCCATCTAATTTTATATGGGACACGCACTGGATGACTTAAGTTTGCAAGCTCAATATGCTACTTCATTCATTTTATGCACAAAAAAGCTTATGCTTATGATTTGAGAGAGAAAATGTAGTGATGAAGACAGATTTACTTTTTGACCATTTAGATCATCTCACAGCTACCCATGGGATTTCCAGCTGCTAAGCCTTCAGTTATTAAGAAAGCTTTTCTGGTGAGACACGTAATTCAGGTTCCTCATAAAATATTGACTTCGACACTGACTAATAACAGCTAATTTTTAAATTATAGCATGAAATCAACTGGATTGCTTTTGAAAAAGACCAAAACTGAAAATGTCGAAGCAATAATTCAATTTTGTTCAATATTAATTTCCTCTGATTTTGCTGTATAACAAGTAATATAAACTATTAGTTGTGTGTGTGTGTGTGAAAGATATATAT
>JAUZNJ010000035.1:231349-245053 GCA_034780135.1 Jordanella pulchra
AACATGAGGCGATGTTCATGGATGTATGGCACAACAATGGGCCTCAGGATCTCATCACGGTATCTTTGTGCATTCAAAATGCCATCAATAAAATGCACCTGTGTTCTTCATCCATAACAGATGCCTGCCCATACCATAACCCCACCACCACCATGGCTAAATCTATCCACAACACTGGCACTCACCCACACTACGCCACAAACGCTGTTTGCTTTCTGCGCTGAACAATGTAACCTGAGATTCATCCGTGAAGAGAACACCTATCCAACGTGCCAGACGCCATCAAATGTGAGCATTTGCCCACTCAAGTCTGTTACAGCGACGATCTGGAGTCAGGTTAAGACCCCGATGAGTACAACAAGCATGCAGTTGAGCTTCCCTGAGACGGATTCTGACAGTTTGTGCAGAAATTCTTTGGTTATGCAAACCAATTGTTTCAACAGCTGTCCGAGTGGCTGGTCTCAGACAATCTTGGAGGTGAACCTGCAGGATGTGGAGGTCTTGGGCTGATGTGGTTGGATGTACTGCCATATTCTCTGAAACGCCTTTGGAGATGGCTTAAGGTGGAGAAATGAACATTCAATGCACAAGCAATAGATCTGGTTGACATTCCTGCTGTCAGTATGCCAATTGCATGCTCCCTTAATGCTTGTGACATCTGTGGCATTTTGCTGTGAGACAAAACTGCACATTCCAGAGTGGCCTTTTATTGTGGGCATTATAAGGTATACCTGTGCACTAATCATGATGTCAGATCAGCATCTTGATGTATCACACTTGTGAGGTGGGATGGATTATCTTAGCAAAGCAGAAGTGCTCACAATCAAACATTTACACAGATTTGTGGACAACATTTGAAAGAAATGGTAATATTGTATATCTGGAATGAATTTTAGATCATTGCATCCATCCCATGGAAAATGAGAGCAAAAAACAAAGGGTTGCGTTTATATTTTTGTTGAGAGTATATGTTATACACAACCCATTCTCATACATTGCAGAAAGTCTGAAAGCTTTTAAAAGCACAGATGTCTATCAGTATTTCACAGCTGGCTGGGTTAATGACCGACTGTACAATGAACTGAAACCAGTTTGCACCAGCCTAAGCTAGCTCTCATGATTTGTTTTGAAGTTCACCTTATATGAAATGTACACTGCACAGGCAGCTACTTGCAGTCTACGTCCAGTCAGCCCTTCTGATCGCTGACGGCCATCTCTGACCACATTTATTTAACTTTTGGTACGCATTCAAAAGAAATATAACGGTTACCTTTTTTATTGTCAAACCCAATGGCATGACAAATGGACGGCATCTTTGACATGCAGGGGACAAGAGAAGGTTCTAAATTTGTGTAGATTCGAACATTTGTGATGGCAGCTGCAAGGCATCTATATCAGATGTTCCTATCTCGGATTTTCCATCTTCTCTTTAATCAATGATTCATCTCCAAATCATATCCAGTCCTCAAAAGCCCGTTTCCCTTCAGCCCACTAGAACCACTTTCTTCCTGTCCAAAGGGAGTTTTTACTCTCCACTGTCGCTGCATATGGTACGTACATGCTTGGTGTGAGGGATTATTGAGGAGTCGACAGCAAAATGCAAGCAAATCCAAATTACCGCAAGCTAATCCAGGTGGAGCATGTGTTGCAAGTCAATGATTGGTTTTCCTAACCTATCTGACTGTATTGTCTCTGCAAAGTACTCTGAGAATATAAGCGGTTTGAATTGGCGCTATATAAATAAACTGAAGTAAATTTAATGGAAACTCGTGGTGCCGGTGTTTGTTTCAAGAAGGCACATAATGTGTGAGTTAAACATTAGCTTATTAAACAGCCTCTATTAGAGTTTGGATCTTTGTGTCTGTTGGTGTGGAGCTGAAATCAAAACACCTGACACCTGTCAGCCTTCGGCCCTCGTCCAGCTCACTCCCAGGCTGACCTTCTCTGTGGTTTTGCTCCTGCTGGTTGGCTCAAAGATGCCCTCTGATGTCTCACTCTGTCCTCAGGTGGACAGATGGACAGGCAGTTCGGTAAACAGCAGAAATTTCCATCACAAAACATTTGAAATTGTATTTCAGGAAAGTAAGTTGAATAGAAAAATGTATTAAATGTAGCATTTGGCCTAATTAGTTCAGATATGTAAACACTGAATAAAGCATAACTACTGCTGACGTAATAAGTGTGTAGAATATCTCCTAATTTTCTCTCATTTTGGTTTAGCTGCAGCTGAGACCACATTTGATATGATCATCGTTATTTATTAGGGTAAAAGAGTACAGAAAAGAGTTTTTTTTTTATGTTTATTCCAGAATACAATACAATACAATACAAGATTCTATTCTAGATTAGAATAGAGGAGCCCAGAGTAGAAAATATTAGAAATGCCACTGACCTCTAAGGCCTAAAGAATTAAACCCGTTAGCAAACTGCTGCTCCTCTTTTACAGACTCTAACATGTGATGTGTTAAAACTATCAGAAGGTGTAGCAGTCTGAATCTAGCTGAAGTTGCAATTTATATCTCATTTATTAAGTTCACAGTTAACTCAGAGCCACGTAGTGTCCGAAGAGTTATTTCCATCCATGGCATTATACCAAACCATGAAGGGTAAATAAAAATCCCTTTGTAGGGATGACAGGAGTGCCTCAAACAGAACCACATGAGGCATGTGCCAGAAGCAGCCGATGGTTGGGTTTCTTCTGTCCTTTATCTCTTTGTTGTTATTGCTTTCATTACCAGGTAAGATGTTGTGGGCACACTCTGAGCTCCCATCTGTTAAGCCTCTGCCTCAATGCTTGCTTCTCAGTCCTGCAGTAGGAGATGGAGGAAACAGCTCAGCATGCAGTGCAGAAGGTGTTTGATCAATGACGAGTTTGTGGCGTGAGGCTAAACAATGACATCAGACTAACCTCTCAAGTCCAACTGTGTGTATCCCAGTCAGGTCACAACTGAAAGATAACAGGGAACCATTTTAATTAGACTGGGGAGTGGTGGGTTTGCTGGGTGGTCTTGGGAGACGATGAGGTGCTGTGACTCCAGTGTGTGAAGGACCTCCATTCATGGACATCCAGAGTAGTAGGAAATCCTTTTAGTCTTTTGTCTTGCTTTCTATTGGAAAAGTGGCTTCTTTCTGTAGAATTTGAAGTCTGGAGTTAAATCATGTCAAGCTGCAGGCAATTCAGTGGTTATTTAGCATTGTGGCTGGAGACAGGACTCCAACATTTAGATACATCATCAGCCAACACTTTACCCTGAATCAGAACATCTCTGAATTGTGGTATTATTACAGATACATACTAATCATCTACTTTGTCTGTTGTTGGTATAAAGCTGACTGAACATTCTGGACAATAATGAACCAAATATAATAACTGCTTTTCTCCTAAATGCAGATCAGAAAAAATCCTAAATATCACCTGCAGCATCTCTTCATTGGCTTTTAGTTGTAAGTGTTGAACACATGAGCAGAGTGGGAGCATCTCACCCAGGATGTTGACACTGTTAACACAGAGTCGGGCGGGGGGGGCTTCATGTTTACACTCCTGCAAACTCAGCAGTCTCCCCGTGTTAATCACAGGCCTCTGTGAACTCATATATTTGATGAACGACCTCATCTATACCTTTATTAAAAGCTTCAATGTGTATCCTGCACTGATTAAGAGTACTTGTGTTTGTTCATCTCTGCAGTCTGAAGGTCCCTGGGTGTCCACACTTAACAACTGGCTGTCCAATGATTGTCTTCTCCTTCCTAAATGATTTCCTGTCAGCAGAGTTGGTGAACGTCTCAGTCCAGCCTTCAATTAAAGCAGTCTGTGGACTCCTTGTTCAAGTCAAATCAATTCAATTTATTTACGTATATAGCGCCAATTCACAACACGTGTTCTCTCAAAGCATTTTATAGAACCAATTGTCTCAGATCATGCAGTCCAATTGGTTCAAAGTTTTCTATCTAAGAAAACCCAGCTGATTGCATCAAATGGTTGTCCCTGCAGGTTTTGCTCCTCCTGAATGGACATGGACAATGAGCATGTGACAGTTAAAATTTGTTTACACACAGCATGCATGCCACCACAGTAGAGGGGAAAAACTCCCTTTTAAAATGCAGGGTCATTGTAAGCAACCTCCTGCATAGGCCAGCTAAGTGTTCAAAGAAACACAACATGAACATACTGTAGAGGCACTGTTCCATACATGCTTTCTATTTTAGAAAAGCTCATTGTAAACTAGCTTCACAGTTGGCTCTGTGCAGGAAAGAAACTGATATGCAGACAAGCATTGGGGGTCTTGGGCAGCTGTCTCTCTATCTGTTGAACATGCCCCCTTGGAGCTGATCAGGGGGGAGAACCTGCATAGAGTATAAAAACTGCAGATGTTGTGACAGGCCTAACCTGGCATAGCATAACCCAACCTTGGGTTATGCTTGAGGCATGTACTTCAGGTGCTATATGTTTAAGGTTAAACCTGTAGCAGCATAACCATACAGATCACCCAGGATAACCTGAGCCACTCTAACTACTGTATAAGCGTTATCAAAAATGAAGGTTTTAAGCCTAGTTTTAAAAGTAGACAGGGTGTCTGCCTCATGGACTAAGACTGGTCATTGGTTCCTCTAGAGATGAGCCTGATAATTAAAAGATCCTGTCATTGTACTTTTAGAAATTCTAGGAACCACTAGTAAACCTGCAGATTGAGAGCAAAGTGCTCTGTTAGGAACATAAGTAACAATCGCATCTATGATGCGGCTTAATTATTAATATGGCAAGGTACGCAATGGAGGACCCAGGTGAGATTCCATCCCCAGACTCCAAGGTGAAAGTCATGCGGGCTGACCAGTTGGCAAAGGGAAATCGCTATGAAACCATTACCTGATCCATAACCCAATACACACCCGTGGACCCATGTGCAATGGATCCATGGGTATAGCAGCCTGCATGGAGCACAAAGACATGCTTGTGAAAAGAGGGGAAGAGATGTGATGGTGTTGTCCTGTCACTAGTCCTCTGACTGATCACTTGGCCAGGATGATACCCCTTTTGCTCACTGTTCATCGCGCATGATTTTTGCCTGGGAGTCAGGGGATATGATCCTATCTGGGTTCTCTGTTGCATACCATGCCACATTTGTGCTTTATATGTGAGAAAGAGGATTTTAAATTGCATTCTGGATTTAACAGGAAGCCAACAATGGGAAGCTATAAGAGATTAGACGTGATATCTCTTTTCATTTTCATCAGAACTCTGGCTGCAGCATTTTGGATCAGCTAAAGGCTTTTAAGTATGAATTACAATAGTCCAGCCTTGAAGTAACAAATGCATCAACAAGCTTCTCAGCATAACACCTGGACATGATATTTCTAATCGTAATATACTGGAGATGAAAGGAGGAAATCATTGTTGTTTGTTGTTCAGCCTGTTGCTTCCACTGCCTGTGGAAATAACTAGACTGCAGGATACGCCACCTTTAGACCAACAGAGTTCCTGTTGCACAGCTGAACATTTAGGCTAAAAGTTGTGAGCTCCTTTTCTTTAAATCTCTAAAATAAAAAAAACAGTTGATTAACTTATAAGAATCTACAGTTAAAGCTGACAAATGTCTTTATATCTGGAACCTTATAGAAACATTTCTTGAATTAAGAATCACCAATATTGCAAAACTTCAAAGTTTAGCAGATGTACCCAAGACTGACTTCATGATATTAACAGAAGTATTTAATCGCCTAAAACATTTTAACATACTCATGCTCATGCTTTATGAGTGGTATTATCTTTCTGTTAAAGTTATTTTTGTTCTTTCATTCGGGTCTTTGTATGATTTCAGAGGCAGGTGGTTCTTACCCTGTTACCAGCAGCTGAATGTGTGATGGTGACGTCCTTCTCATAAATGTTGCACAGTTTAACTGTTTGTAGGAAAGCATTGAACTTTGCAGTGCTATCTGAGTTTATACAATTTCAGCATGGCCTCCTGTCATGGCCTCTCATTCACCCTCCCTGCTCACCAGCTTCCACTGCCTGATCCACTTTATGTCTCTAAAGTCTCATTAGAGCAGCTTTAGGAACAAAGGGTTGAATAAAGCTCTAAAAAAAACCTCTGTGTGCTAAAGACAATCATAGAACAGGAAAATCACCATGAATCCTGATTTGCACAAATAAGCAGATGCTCTCAATAACTCCATGCTTGAATCTTTATCTCCATCATCTTTTAGGTTGTTCTTGTGTTTCCTCGCTTTGCTCGTATTCAATAAGTTGCCCACTTTGATTCCATCTTATTCTAAGTCCTTTGGTCTGTGCTGGGAGTATCCTCTAGTTTAGGGGTGCTCAAGTCCAGTCCTCAAGAGCTACTATCCTGTAACTTTTAGTCAAATCTCTTCTCTAACAAACCTGAATCTGAAGGCTCAGTCCCCTCATTTAATTCAGCAGAGGAATGGCAACAAGCCACCCGTTTGATTTATGTGTGTTCAAAATCGGGTACATCAAAAGTTGTAGGATAGTAGCTCTGGAGGATGGGACTTGAGCACCCCTGCTCTAGTCGAAGGAGACCCAAATATTGGTTAGCATTACTGGTTAGCTTTTTATTTCCCTTGCCCCCCTGTGGTCTAAGGTGTTCCTTTTTTCCTAAATAGCTGGAGCCACAACATCAAACCTCAGCCTCAGATCTTCAAACCGAAACAGACAGTTTCAATCATGGAAGAGGGGATCAGTTCCCCCCAGACAGTTGGGATGGAACTGCTTTATTTTTTCTCATCTTAACAGTGAGAGTGCTGAAAAAAAACTTCCTTATTTAAACCTGTTTCCACATTTTCATTAAGATCTCCTAACCATTGATGGATTTTTTTAAATCAATTGTATCATTTAATTAGTCTTTTTTTGTCTTTTTAATCCTGTTCTTCTAATGTTTTATAATTTATACCTTCATTGTGATTTCTTACTAAAAAAACTTTACCTAAACCAGATTTGTCGAAATAAGAAGGATGTTGCAACAGAAGCAAAGAATATTTCCTCACACATTCCTCATTAAGCCCTCCTTCCTGTTGCACAAAGCAATTATAGCCAAACACTAAATACAACAAGGTCTGAACGATGATAAATGGACTATAATAGATTTTATGTAATGTATGGGGGTTGAGGTGTCCTTTTCTTCCAGGTGTGCTTTGATTGTAGCCCCTCAGGTATATGATTGCATTCCGTTTGTAAACTCAATCAGACCTTTATGATGGCAGTAAACAACACGCCTGACAAAATTCAGATTGTGAGGCAGCACCTCACTCCCGTCTAATGAGTCATTTCACTAGGCTGTAATCAACTCAGTGGCAGGGGATTTTCACTCTCCTGTTCCTCAAAAAACTCATTTTTAGCAGCATTTTAGCTCTTTTCTGCATCTAAAGTTTGAAGGAAGTTGTTCTGTCTTTCTATTATTTCCTGACATACTTTGTTTCAGTGGAAGGCTTTGATTTTGGTTGGGTATGAACTGGCTTGGTCTCAGGTGCTTTAATAAAGTTTAGTATAATTAGGATGTGAAAATCAATGCCAAAATGAAAAACAACAGCAGAAATCTGAACATAAACCCACTTTTAACAAATGCTGGTAAGACAGGTGCTCCTTATATCAGCATGTAAGGCTAAAATAGGCAAATTAACCTGCAGAAGAAGTCTTCATCCTGCTCAGATAAGCAGTTGTTTAGGGTCAAGGATAGAATATTTTTCCAGTTTTTACATACATTTCCTGATAAAAGTGATGAACTCTGACCCTGTTCTTGACCTGCATCTGCATGATCAGAGAAAACCAAGACCTTTTTTTGACCCAAACAAATTGGATTTTGCCCTGAAAAAACAACCCGTCCATCCTCTCATGGTCCACCTCAACTCGTGAGGTCTAAGAGGTCAGGAGGGTCTTTAGAGAAATAACAGCTTGAGTCCTAACAAGCTAAATGGGAATAAAAAACATGGTAGAAAATAAGGGTGGAGAAAATATTTAAACAAAGAGGTTAACTGGGGATGTGTGAGTAGGATATGTGTGTCTGCTGTTTATGTGCAGTATTTTAGTCTGCTATAAATGTAAAGTCAGGAAGGCCTAGAAATCTGGAATCTACCCAGGTTCTGGTTAACTGGTCCAACTATGAGGCAGCAGGATCTAAAATCCTCTCTAACAACTGACTGGACCGACAACAGTGAAGCCAGGCTGTGGGAGCTGTGCAGCCTTTGAGGAGTGGCTTGTGTCAACAGCCATATTTAATACATATTTAATATATTTAATACAGAATGGTCTTGATGATAATACCATAATTTGAGAGGCTGTTCAATCAACCAACCTCCTCTTTTTCCATAGTCCTAAATTGTTATATTTTCTCATCAGGTGTCTCAGAACCTCCTGGTATGTTGATGATTTAGTTCAGGGTCTGGAGAGACTCTGTACACAGCAAAGTGTCAAGTATCAACAGCAGTGAAGTGCAGTCACCAGTGGACTTTGCAGGGACTAACTTGCACATAGTTTGATTAGACTAAACAAATGTGGAATTAACATCATGCTTTTAACAGACAAGAACAACACCGGAAACTAAGCAAATTTCTTTTAGCTCTGGAGCTTTGCTTTTTTGTTTTGAAACCATGACTTACTGGGGAAGGTTGAAAGAAGATTGTGATGCAGTCTTAGACCTAAGTCTTTGCTTTGGACATCAACCCAAATGTTTTTTGTGTGTTAAAATCATAAAAATCTCATCTGAACTGTGCACTAGGCATTGAATCTCAAAGCCTGGCCTCCCCATGCTGACTGATACCCAGAACCGACCCCTCTTAAACTAAGGTCATAGTTGTAACTGATGACTATTTAGGCTTTAACTAAATCATCAGTTTTAACTTTATTAGGTTATTCACTTAGTTTGTTACATAAACCCCCAGCCCACCAGTCCATCATTTTATAAACCTCATATTTCAGTTACACCAAACGGGTTCACAGAGTGTTTTTATAATGTCTGTTTGGACACAAAATACTTTACAAATTAGGTGTTGGGAATGGGAACCCAGTCCCTAGATCTAGACTACACATTGCCACGAACAAATGCAGCAAAAACATCTTTAACACTTTGATTGTCATTAAGCTGAGTCCACTTTGTCCATCTAGAGGTGTTTGTCCATAATCCATCCATAAGGTCCCAACATGTTTCTTTACTTATTAGCTTAAGTTAGTTAGAGTTAATAAATCCAAATGTAATAGCATAACCCATCACTGAACTTATCCTGAAGAAAATTCCACTAGAGTAGACAAGGCCAATAGACACAGTCATGTTGGGATGACTGGAAAAGTATATGCAGGGGTGTTGTCACGAGGAGCTAGTGGGAATTATTTTTATATTCACTAATGGTGAATCAACGGTGGCTTAGGAGTTTGTCTTTCAACCAGTGGGTTGGCAGTTTGTGACCCAGATCTGTCCATTTCAGTTGTTGTTCCCTTGCTTGTTGCTGGTGGTCAGACAATCCAGTGGGACTGCTTGTATGGCAGACTGGCTTCCGTCAGTCTGCCCCATGCCATAGCCATATGGTCCACATACAGTATATGTTTGATTTCCAGAACCTCCTAAATACCTCAGTCAGTAAACAGGGTTCATTTTTTCCTGCCGCTGGTCTGAAAATTAATGACACACTCAGGACGGATGAAAACAATCTACAGTTCACTACCAGCCATTTCAGCAACACATTTAATGATAAAGCTTTAAGTGGTAAAATGAGAATCTGCAGTTGTGTCCTCCAGATGATATTCTAGGTATCCTTTAGCCTCTAGGACCAAAGGCTACATGATACCTCAAACTCTCATACTCTCAAACTCTGATAGAATAATCCTTGGGAGAGCTAAAATTCCTGGTTCTGTTGAAGACCAGACCCACAGACTGTAAAAATTAGAGTATCATTGGCTAACTGTTTGGTTAACAGAATATAAGCTACTTTTCAGTTGAAATCTGAAGGTGATAAGAAGATTATAAACCTTGAGATTTTCTCCTGTGATTGACTTACGTTTTTTCGAATAGAAAATCCCCTTTAATATCAGGGTTAGCATAAAAAAAACCCTGAGACTCAAAGTAGCTTTTAGTGACGAAATTTTAGAAAATGTCTTTGAATTTTATGAATGCTTAGATAAGTCTTAAAATGTTACATCTGTAGAAGAAGTTCTTCACAAAGCTCATTGGGTCTTCATAGAACTCCTTGAGTGAACAATTGTTTTGATGGTCGTTGTAAAAGTGTAACTGAGTGACAGGATGTAAGTAGTGAGGAGGACTTTTATTGAGCCAAAGAGTGTCTGAAGCACAAAAGATGGAGGAAGCAGATGGTGTAATAGTAACGTAATTTCTTTTGGAAAAAAAAACTAAAATAATCAGTATTCAAATTTCAGAGTATTAAATATAAACAATTTAGTAGGTAGGAATTTCAATATTATTTACAGACGTTTGAATGATCCTAATAATGCTTTTCAGTCTTCCAGGTGAGTGAAAGTAAAAGACGGGCTTAAATCAGAGGCAGTCAGAATTTCTCCAAGTTTTTCTCAAATGTTTTGCTGCCAAAGAGTCCTTGTCAAGTCTGGTGACTTTTAACTGAGATTTGAAATGGTTTCTAGTAAGTTTTTTTTTTTCTCTGGGAGGTTGGCTGTGCCAATATGTTTGTTCTGCAAAGGATCATGGCCAACTGTATAGCTCCTATTCGGTGGAAACTAAAACTGCCTGGCAGGACTTTATAGGGTAAGTTACAAGTTATCCCAGAGACTATTGAAAAAGTCTTAATCTTTTGCAGAAACCTATGAATTTGACGCCTTTTACCTTCTTACACCCTGTCTCTCATCAGGTAAATTTATTTAAAACAAAGTTTTGTTATTTTTTTAATATAAAATTTTTCCTTCTGTTTCTGTGGGTACCTTGAATCTTTTATGATGATCCTGCAGGTCTAGACATGTTTTAATCAGATCCCAGCTGAGCTTTTAGAAAATGAGTGTTTGATAGAGGACAGATGGACTGTGGAGACAACGCAGTAGCGGACACATTAATAGATGTGGCATGTCCAACAGGAAGTAATTACACTCATTTTCTCCAACATTTACTCCATCCCATCATTCTAGGTTGACTGACTGTTTTTTTGGCTGACTTACTGTTACACATTCAAGACATCCCTTTAGGGTGTAGACCTTATCTTCTCTGTTTTCTCTACTTTATTGTCTAAAACAGTGATTTTGGTTTTTCTGCCTCATCTTGTGAGTGACTCATAAGCCAACCAAAACAACGTCATGGTTCCTCATCTCGTAACCTCAGCCATCAGTTAGAGCTGTTCTTCAGCTGTCTCTAAAAACAGGCTCTACTGAGTGTCCTGTTGACTCATTTAGCATGTCATTCAATCACTCCTTGTTGTCTTGACCTAAAGGCCGCAGTGGAGCTGTCAGGTTGGTGATTGTCAGGCTGCTTATTAGCCACTGGGCCAAAGATGATCTTTCTGTTGCCTAAAGACATGGAGATTAGCGATGATCCTCTTTTTTATGTCACTAGCTGTTACTCCAAACTGCAAGGATGCAATAATATGCGCATATGCTGAAAAATTCCAATAAATATTATTAAGCAGTTTAGTGAAAAAATAAGGAAAAGTACAAAATGAATTGAAATGCTGAGGTACCAACTGGAGTACACTCCCTCAATCTGATCACCTTGTTGTTCATTTAAACATGTCCTTTCAATTCAATCCAACAACAATCCTGCTGGGATTAAACCGGTTGATGCCAGAGCCTCCTCAACGCAGGGTAGAGCTCACTTATAGGGTGAGTTTTCTTTGTTGATGTTTTATGAAGTTCAGACTAGTTAGTAGTAACAAATGACAATAAAAAGAAACCAAAGTTAATCTAGTTCTGAATACCTTTTCATCAAACCTATATCTGTCTTAAATATATATTATGTCATAAACACTAGTGTGTGTGGAATACATTAATATGTTGCTTATAGGTGTTACAAAACTCTAACCTTCAGTGAGGGATTTACTGAATTTAATAAACATTTTATTATAGTCTATTAATATGACTTAAAACAAAGTAGCAAGGGTCAGAAAACATGTTATAACTTAAAGAGATTTTGATTAGGAAAAAATGAGCTGGATATGATTTCAAAGTTGATTTCCACAGTTCTGATCTGGTTGTTGCAAAGAACCAACCAACAAAATCAGCTGGTCAATCAATCACTGAGGTAACAAAGTAGATAAGTAATCAAGCAATGCTTTACAAATATCACCAGCCAACTAGCTGAGAACATCTGCTCAGCCTAAATGGAAAAGTCCTATATTTTCCTACAGGTCTGTTAGCAGGAAAGCAAACAGGCACTGAGATTATTCAGGTTCACATGAGTGATGCTGAAAAATCATTAATATGTATAAATAGACCTTAGAGCAATGGAAAAAAAACACATCTCAGAAAATGGGCTCAGCCTCGGTCAAGTCACACTTAACTTCTGAAACATGTATCCACACACTAACTTCTATTCAGTTGACCAACTCTTCATCTGACTACTTTTTCCCCATTTTTGGTTTGGTTCTTTGAACATCACAAAGATGCAGTGACATCTTTTCATAAATTATGCTCCCTGAGCCTCTTTGTCTCATTGGTAATGATTTTATATATATCCTAGTCTAGCATTAAGGTATGGAACCCTTATCATGACAGCATACACCAAGCCAGTGTTCCTGTCTGGTTGTGCCTCTTCTTTGGCTTTTATATGTTTTCAAAACGATTGGCATCATTATTGCCACCGTGACCTCCCTCAGATTTCCTAACAGCTGAATACATGTGGGCCCCCAGTTCTGAGACAGAATAGAGGGATTCATGCACACATTAGTCACGCGCATCAATTCATAAGCAAATATATTGCTGCAAAATGCTATTAACTGTTATGCCATTTATAAAGATAATATGTGCAACAGCTGGGTATGAGATTCATGCATTACAGTTTCTGTTTATTCATGTCTGTCAGGTCACAGTGTTGTGCAGCCAGATGCTTATATATACATGAAATCAGGCAAACTGAAAAAAAAATCTGTGGTCTTAAGTCATTTAGTTACTCCACAGCATGAGAGAGAGTTTGAAAGAATTACCCCAGAAAACAGATGCTTATGTAGAGTTTTTTTATGAAACAATTTGGTCTGGCTTGAAAACAAAAGCCACAAGGAGCAAGTTTGGGCTTAAAAGAGGCCTTCAAATGCTACAAAAATTATGATTTATTTTAATAATTTTTGATTTTGTTGCCATTTCTCAAGAATTTTAATCAACCAACACTTCACTTCAATAAGTACCCATAAAGAGACATTATTTTTAATTTCATCTTTGTGATCTTTATGTTATTATGATAATGTTTGATCAATACTACAGCTCAGTCTTCTGACCTTCATCGGTTTTGATCTGCAACCTTAAAGGAATATGCATTTTTAGTGAATAATGTCAAATTACCACTGGCGGCTTAACTGTGGGGCCGGGGCACGGCTGGGGCTCCTGCTGGGGGGTGGTGCACCCTTGGGGCCTCGGTACCCTAGGGCCCATGGCCAGATTCACTTCAGGGAGGCTGGCTGCCGGAGGAGCCCACGGTCTCGTCCCTGCGGCTCCCTGGGTCTCCGGCATTGAATCTCCTTGTCATGTTGGGATTCAGGAATCTAACCCACATGCAGAACACCACAGGAGGCAGGGAAAAAGTTAACAAGTTTATT
>JAUZNJ010000035.1:250913-274312 GCA_034780135.1 Jordanella pulchra
CCCCCCCCCCCCCCCCCCCCCCCCGCAACGGGGAAGAGCTAAACATCCTCCTCTCGGTCCTGCAGCTTCCTAAATGTTATACAGCTTTACAGGCAGAGGAGGCGAAATAGAAAAAGTTAACCGCTGTAACGTCTGACCCTGACAGAGGGAAAATATGTAAACGCTTATAATCATCCTTTTGTTTAAGAGTCAAATAATGAACTCATCTGTTCCGTTGGGGGTTATATATTTTAAGATGTAGCTAATATTTGAACACACATAAAAGCTCTACATTTGAGCTAAAAGCAACCGGAGTATTTAGAGATTGTATTTGTTTTAACTCTACGACACATTTTGCGTTTTTTCAGGTTCTAAATTTATGCAACATCAAAATGTCTCCATAAACACATTTTAACCTCATTATTATCAATATCCCAATTTCACCAAAATCTTCTGATAGCGAGATCAGATGAGATATGAGCCTATTTTCCTTCTTTCCTCTCTTTCCATCCATGTCTGCATCAGTCTAACCACCGCTGGTCTCTCAATCATCCACAGCCATGAGACTCTGTCCAATTGGCTACGTGTTACATTAGAATGAGAAATTAACCTGTAATACTTGAATATAATAGCTAACACTTGCTTAGCTTTCAGATGTGAACATTGAAACATCAATCTGCAGTATTAGGTGCAAACAGCACAAACATACTCAAAATCTGAACATTCAGGTTTTACAGAGTAGATTTTTCTTCCATCAAAGATGAATTCATTTCAAGGCCTTTTGAGTAAATCTACATAAATCCTAATCAGTGTGTCCGTTGTCATCTAATAACAGAAACATCCTTTTATTTACAACATTAAGGATCATCTGAGAAGGACTGATTAAAAAATACAGACCAGCAGCTTTGATATGATGAATAACTGACTTAATATTCACTGAATCTTTAACAAACTAAGGTTTATAAAGACGCACTTTAGAAAAAAACTAAAACTGGTCAATGTAAAAAAATAAAAAATGCTTTTTTTAAACTGGAGGTCTAAGTGGTGAATCCCATTGTTCTAAAACATCTACTGGCATCTTCTACATGTAACCGGCTGCTTGTGATGCAAACCTCTTTGTTTTTGCTCCACAGAGAGCAGCTCTGGATGTCCTAAAACCAATATGGCTCTACCCTCTGCAGCCCCCGCCCCCTCTTTAATCTAGCCATCTCTCTCGCTGATTAGCACAACTGTACGATGCCCAAAGATGAGTCAGCACTCTACACCTTGTATCCAGCGTGTGAAATGAAGCTGACTGCAGGGTAATTTCCTGTGTGTGTGTGTGTGTGAGAGAGAGAGAGAAATCCCCCATCTCTCAGGGACATGAGGCTGTTTGGCAGAGAGTGCAGGGAGTGGTTGATGCCACGATAGGCCATTTTAGACTCCTGGCTGTGATGAAGGTTAGAGAAGGCGCTGCTCTGAAGCTGTAACACGCACTCAGGGATTGTTCCAGCATGCAATGAGACACAGAATGGATCTCCACCAGCAGCAATGGGTATTAATGACAGCAGGTTTCTATACTCATTGTGTAAAAACAACAAATAATAAAAATAAATCTTTGCTGCTTACTGAAGGACAAGCAAGAAGCTTTAATGCTGCAAGAAAATAAATCAAGCTCAAGGAGGACAAAATAATCAGAGAGAAACGAAGCTGCCGGTAGTGGTGGGAGTCCTAGCAGAGATGAATGATGAAGAGGAGGCTGCAGGTGCAGTCAGAGGGTTACAACACTCACCATCCATTTTTCCCTGATTAATCTGAACCATTGTCTTTGAGCAGTGGAACGGTCAAATGAGGCGCCTATAAGATCGACTTGGAAAAGTTTTATGGTCAGAAGAAAATTCAAGATGGAGCCATTTTGCTACAATGTCCACAAATATCTCGCTAACAAGATAGTGGCAGCATCATGCTGCGGGAGGCCTTTAGTTTCGCCTCTAATTAACATCTAGGTGGTTAAGAGTTGGCGTGTTCCGACAGGAACATATTAGATATTTCTGGGTTGAATTAAGCAGAACCTTCTGGATCCTAAACGTTTAAAGAGTTTTAATGCATCCAGTCAGAATTATGCCATAAATCCATGACGCTGCGCTCTTTGTCCAACAGTTCAAACAAATCAAGAGAAAACCAAAACAAATGTGACAACCGTGGAGTGATGAGTGTGGAAACCTCCAAACAGACTTATAGACCAACACTACAGAGGAAACCCTCAGCAGACAAATAGTTTAATCTGCACCAGCAGGGAAGAGCAACAGTTGGAGCTTTGATTTTTACATTTGTTTACTTTCTGCTGGGTGGCTGCATAGCAAAAGAAGCTCATGTCCCTAACTTGGCAAACTTACCATCTTCCTCCTCCTCTCTGCAATCTGCTCCTCTGACTCCATCTCTACTTCATTGCTAACGGAGGTTTTGTCTTCTAAATCCTCAAATAACTCAGGATCCTGTAAGAGGAGGGGAGAGCCGTGTATGGCCATTTTTTTCTCATCATGGCTGAAAATTCAGCCTGATTAAAGACTAGAGGGAGAAAGGGAAAAACTGAGGAGAGGGTATATAGGGGGGGGTGTTTGAAAATCATTGAATATTGCTTTTATTTTTTCCCTTCAGATCTTCCATATTTTAATCAGGAAAGTTAAACATTCCTGTTTAGTCGGGCAGCATATTTAAAACAAATCGATTCAGATGATGTCTCTAAAGTTAACCTGCTGAATGAATCCAAAATGCATCACTCTTTGTTGTTCTTAAAGGCACATCTAACAAAATGAACAGGGATCTGATGTCCAGATTCGGATTTTGTCCCCAAAATGTACGGCTGAAAGGGAAAAACATGGATGTGATGAAGGGATGATGGGAAATCTACATGACGAGCATCAACAATGGAGAAGACGTGCACAGAACATCTTTAAAGACTGAATAATAATCCCAGAGTGGATCCTGATGGTGGCGGTGAAGGTTCTGGGCGCATCGGTGACAACAGCTTACCTGGTTGTTTGAGATGGAGAGCCGCAGCGGGGAGAGTTTCCTCTGTTTGCCGTCACCTAAGCTCTTCCCCTTCCCCTCGCCGTCCAAAGACACATTCTGGTTCTGCCCTTGGTCGTCACGGACAGACTCCTTGTCCTTACGACTGGCCCTGCGCCGACCTCCAGAACTTAAGTTCTCGGTGGGCTCTTGGTTGTGCTTCAGCACCGGGCACTCCTGGTTCCCCTTCACGCAGGCACAGTCCACCTTATATTTACTGGGAAAATAAAGAGAACAATGATAAATCACCTCGTCTTCGATGTGGATCAGCTGCTCTACAACATGTACGCCGTAGATCTTACCAGCTGCCGTAATCGAAATCGAAACCAATGGTGATTTCTGTGCCTTTGGAGATAGGTCTCAGGGAATAGATGTACAAATGCAGCATGCCGTCCTCAATGACATGCCGCACCTGAGGGATTGAGCAAAAACAACGGCAGAAATAAATATTTTGGATTGGATGGTTTCATGGGATGTAGAGCGGCTGTTGGTTGGACGTACCTCGGAGTTGGGGGTGCAGGAACGACGGATGAAACGCGCTTCGTTACCGAAGCTGCGAGCGTCCACGCACATCTCCACTCCGTCGAATTTAGAGTAAAACAAGACGAACGGGTAAGGCCTGAACGGGGAAACAAAAGGAGGAAGAGACTTTACATACCACACTTTTCCAAAAGCATTCACACACCATTTATAACATTATCAGACTTTCTGTGTTTTAAACAGTATTAAAGCATTTTTTGTAAAATGAAGAGAAGAATAGATGGATTTCAAAGGTTTAATGTCTAAATAACTGTAAAATGTGTCATGAAACTACCACTATGTGAGGCGAACTTCAAAGACAGAGAAGTGCAGCAAAAGTTGGAGAAATCGCAGGTATCATAAAGTCTCTAAATGCTGCGACAAATTGAGTGCTGACTAAAGAGGATTTATTGAGAAGCTGCTTCGCAGGTTTTACATAACTAGTTGAGGCACAAACCTCCTGAAATTTAACAGAGTTTGTGGTTGAAAAGAGACAAATGTGTGAATATCTTGGCAAGGCAGAATAGAAAAACATTTTTGAAGTTAGTGGCATTTAAATTTGAATCCTGAGGATTATCCTGACCTCTTGAAGAAGTATCCATTGGCCTCAAATTGTTGTCGAAGCATGAACTTCCCCCTGTACTCGATGATGAGGGAGTCCGGCGGCAGATCCCGCACCGCTTTGAGGATTTTCTTGTTCTTCTGAACTTGACTCTGAGCAACACAAACAATATAACATCAGCACTGAAGAGCACGAGAAAAAACAAACAGCATAAACTAGGACTGAAAACACTGAATGCAGTTAAATGAATAGATGATGATTCCTGCTGAGGGTTTGGGAGGCGGTGGGCTTGTTCTTACCTCCACTGGGGGTTTGAAAGAGGCCGGGTGTGTGTTGTACGCCAGGTTCTTGCCATCGCCTTGCTCTTTGACACGCAACAGGACCTGAACGTCCTCACTGTACTGATTACTGCTGGCCTCTTCATAACGCTCCATCCACGTCTTGATTTTACTCTCCCACATAGAAGGGTGCTCCACCGGCTCTGTGTCTGGAGCGGCACCCTGAGAGACAAAACAAAGGAGTTCATACCACAGAAACTTTCCGTATGAACAATATTTGTGCTGTTTCAGAGTTTTACCTTCACCCTAGAGGACTTCCTGGACCCCTCTCTGAATGCCTATGAAGAAACCAATCAGGGTGGTAGAGTTAAAATGAGCTTCGATTGCAACAACTTTAATAAAAACTGCTTATTGTTACTGAATGAGTGAAAGTTGACCTTCTTAGCACGAGCAGAAGATGCTGGAGGGTCTTTTTCGCCACTCTTCTTACGCTTCTTCTCAGCCTGTTTGTTGCCGAGCCGCCCGGTTGTCAGCGTGATGGTGGTGGGCGTGTGTTGGAAGGTGGAATAGAGCTCTAGTGGAACCTCATCTCCGCTCTCTGTCGCACTGGTGTCCCCGTCTGAACAAGCATTGAAGTTACAAGGAGAACATAGACCAGAGAAACCAACATACCGAGCTATAAAAAGCTGCAGCTGCTGCAGGCATAATAAAAGCAAGTCAAGCTGCAATAATAGAACAAACGGCATGTCAGACAATGAAATATAGAAGTGTAGTTTGGTATTTATCCAGCAGGTGTCACTATGACCTAAAACCAAGCTTGGGAAATGAATTTTGGCTGACTTGGAGGAGGAGGAAGCGTCACCCTGACAGCCTACAACACTCACTATCATACTGGCCATTTACTGCAGCACAAGCGCCGCAAAAGCAGAACTGAGACTCGCATTTTTGGCCACAAGTTCAACCCGGAGTAATACAGCCTCCAAACAGCAAACTTTTCAGGGAAATTTCAGACATTTGGATGTTTTTTACGACGCTCACCAGATAAGCATTCTCTTTTCCTGGTCTGAAGCAGGATGGCACTCTCTCTGTCCAGATGTCGTGGTTGGCACCGTTCACACAAATAGGTCTCAGGAATGTTCTGCCTGTCGATACCCATGCAGTCTATATGCTGCCAGGCGCTAAAATAAAAAAACAACCCGGCCATTTAATAACGAGTAGCTCGCTCTCTGAGGGTCTCATCAGGATTGTAACCAGGCTTTACCTGCACTTGTCACAGCAGATCATGTAACCGTCATCGTGGGTGAAGCCACAGATGCAACGGGTGATGTCAGTCCCATAGCTGCTGTCCTCAGACGTGCTGAGCGTGGTGCCCCGGGACGCTTCATCCTGGGGCCCTGAACCAAAGGGTACCACCTCTCCCTGTCGGATCAACATGGAGGGTGGGGGGGAGGCTGGTGGCGTAGGTGGGGGCCGCGCCCCATAATTGTGATCCTGAAGAAGCAACAAAAGACATAAGGATGAAGGAAACCTAAAAGGATCCATGTACTCAGCAAACAGATGGTAAATCAAAAACTTCCCTGTTGTTTTTATTTATTCGGTCTATAATAAATATAATAAAATACTAAAAAACAAAAACATTGATAAGTGTCGGTCTGTAAGGAAAGCTGAAGAAGAACATAGTGGAGATTTAGGACAGAAAAGGTTAATGACAGGATTTATTTCTGCTGTTAGGTCTTGTTGACACACAAACATTTCAGCCTGATAAGATGAACTATTAAGAAATCTCCTTATTAAATCTGCAGGTCACAGACTCCTGGGCTGAATATCCAGTGTACATTAGTTTGATTATTCGTTTTAATATTAAAACTGAATTTTAATGAAATCAGCCAAACACAATGCATTACACTCACTAGCAGTGCTTTGATAAATAAAGTAGCTAATAATCCTCATGACTCAACATCCTGAACGGACTCGATCCAGATCCTTTTATCCAGCAGCGTTTGTTGATTTCTGCAGGACGTTGAGGTTAACACGGTTTCACTAAGTGGCTTTAATGTTGTTAATGTTTTACTTAATTATCTGTTAAGAAAAATGTTCTGCAAACAAATGTGACCAGAAAACCTTCGGTATCGACGACTGTCTGCTATTGAGAAGCTCTGAATGGGGAAACGTTTGCTGTAGTAGCGAGCTAATGCTAGCTCACCTTCTTTCTACTATCAGCTCAGATCTGCTGTTCTTTGGTTCCACTAACAGTTTATTCCACTGCATAAACGTAGAGCTTTAAAGGGCGTATTAAGGAGTTTGGTTTCAACCATTTGCCACACAGCTGAGTCTGACTATTAGAACGCTTAGTTACTCAGATTATTCAAGTAAAAGACAAGTAAGCAGCACAATCTAACAGAAAATAGCTTTTCTGTTAGATTTATAAGCTATAATTTTAGACTTTTTTTGGAAACATACCAACCTAAAATAAATAATTAAGTAGTTTTCCATCTAGAATTATGTTTTCAAGTCAAACGAAATGTTTTTTTTCCATGAGGGAGATGGTGGTGAATATTATAAGAAGAGTCAATCAACTGAACCAGCCTGTAGAAGCTGCTTTCATTCATTGGTTCCTTTCAGAGCTTATTGCTTTTCAGCATCTTGGAGCCTTTCATTGTTCCTGTAACCAAAACAACTGCACCTTTTTAGGTTAAAGAAATTAAAGCATTGATGGAGGAAGAAAGAAATTGAACAAATACATAAATATAGAACATTTCTTGACAAGAAAAGCTGAAAAAAAGGGTATATTTATTACTTGAAGGCCTAAAAACCTCAAGATTTAAGATTTAAACTGTCAGACTTTCAAGTCTTTTTATGTCTTCTTTACCACAATCTCGTCATGTAAGCGACTGTGAGAAAGTCAAAAGCATTTGCTCATTAGGCCGATTGTTTAAACAAAGGATAGGAACTACACACCCTGCTCTCATTCCAGAGGCCCCTTCATTCGGCTGTGTTGAGACAGGCTTACTGTAGCACCTCTTTTGATAAAAAACAAGTAAACCAAGGGTGGAAAAAGCCGGTTTACTTACAGCGTAAGGCAGGCCGATGTAACTGTGGGAATGGTGAGAAGTGCTGCTGTAAATCTGGTGTGGGTAGCTGGACTTTTCCACAACCACAGGGCTGGCCTCCACTGATTCAGGTCTGGTGAGGTGGACAGCAGGAGAAAGGAAGATTATTCAGAGCGGTACTTTCCTTTTAACATATCTGATCATTTCAATGCATAACAATGATTAGCAGGTATGTTGCCCAACCACTGGCTGCTACAGGAAGGTGAAACGATCATCAGAGCTGAATTAAGAAACTAAAAAAAGCAGCAACATGTGGACTAAATTCAACTCTCATTAACTGGGCTTGAGAGCCAGACGTCATTAAAGTCATAATCAAACGAACCTTCATCTTCAAGCTCACAAGGAGGGCAGTAATTAAACGTTAACAGCTCGCATGCACACAAAACAACAAAACACGCCATTTTTTCTTTTCCACTTCACGCCAAACCAGTTGAACAACTTTCCACGGGCGCAAACTGAAGCTGAGAGAACCAGTTTGGCTCTCCCAGTCCAGCCAACCTCAGTTTTAATGCGATTAATCTTTTCTTCAGTTGCTGCAGAGGAGCTAAATGACAAAGAGGGAAGTGGAACTGGCAAAACGGATGGTGTGACAAGATGGTCAGGTATCGAGAGGGAAGAAGAGGAAAACAACAACTAAAAACGAGGGAAACATGAGGAGCAGCTCTGATAAATGATCCACATGTTCAGTCAAGAGGAAACACTTGATCCTTCTCTTTGAGGAGTTTTGGAGGAATCGCTCAGAGCTATAGGAAAGCAAACACAGCAGAGTATGTGTGGCAGCTGATGAGCGTATTTTCTCTGCTGCTCTGTCCCATGACACTAAAAGAAGCCATAAATATCTAAGGGCCACTGCCGGGCAATAAAAAAAACTGAAGGTTGAAGTCTCTGAACAGGCCACGCTACGTGAGAACGGGACGAAATAAACGGCCAGCGTTTAAAAAAAGATCTATCGTGAAAAGAGTCCGAGCTTAACAAGAAGTAATTCCCAAGCTAACGTGGTTCTACAGTACCTGTGTGAGACCTCCTCGGTCCTATTGCTCTCCCTGCACGCCGAACAAGCTCTGTGCAACACTTCCTGTGTGCATTACCGCTCGGCTCTTCACTGTCAAAGTGAAAAACGTACGAGCAAGCATGAGGTCTGGAGGCGGTGCTGGGGAGAGGGGTGTGTGCACAGAACAGATCAACTGCCAGACTGTCTACGCTTTCAACTTTCATTTAAGCGGTGGGAAATTTCACTAACGTCCCAAGGATTGATACCAACTTGATGAATAACAAGAACAAAGATACATTTTTATTTTTTAATCACACGACCACAGGTTTTATTAGATCTAATGGCTCAGGGTTCTGCACAAATGGAAACCAAAATCCAAGGGCACATATTAAGGACCGAAAAGTTTATTTAGCGAAAAAGAGTTGCCTGCTTCCTGAGTAGGAGTAGATAGAGTAGGTTAAAGGTTTAAATCATTCATGTTTTAACTGTTATCACGTGTAGGAGGCTCTGACCTACGACTATACATCAGGTGTGGGTGCGTGCCGGGCTTTCAGTTACAATCCTTCTCGATAGCATGAATGCCCAAACACGAGAAAGAGAGAAAAATGAAAGAGAAAACATGATTCTAACATGATTTGTTGGTATTCTTATATTAACAAATATAAAATGGCACTGAAAGGCAGAGAAGAAAATAAAACCTGCTTAAAATTCTCCACAGAGAGAAAGACAACAATCCTCTTGTTGACAAACTGCTTCAGTGGATTTTATTGGAGCTTTTTCTCTTCCTAAAAATCTCACATATGGCTCCAAGGTTCATCACAGCTGCACATAATACAATAAATCCCTTTAAAAAGGAAAAGTTTTATAGTAACTGTCAACATATTGAAGTAAATAACCAGTTTAACACAATAAGAAGCAAAAAAAAGAGCAGCTGTAGGGACAACTGAGATCATTTGCAGCCCGATCGGTGTAAACTATCAAATCTGATGCCTTTCCTATCAGGGAACGTTAAAACCAACAGATCGCGCTCACAACCCTCTTTGCTTTAGACAAGGACAAGTTTAGACCAAAGATGAGCTGAAATTCAGACAGAGTTACTAAAGTTAAAGGAGACAGTTTTTCTACATGCCTGGATTCATTAAGTCTGTGAGAGACAAAGACCAGGAATTAGAGAAGGTAAAGGAATAAAGTTGACCAGATTTATCCTCTGACGGTTTCAAACTCTGTGTTAAAGGTTTCCCAGACAAAAAAAAAAACCAACAGGCTAATAAAAACACTGTGATTATTCCACTGTTAGCATTTTGTTTCCATTGTCATCAGTAAAACTGTTTTACAGCATTTGCTTTCACAGGATCATAATTAGCGATCAGTTGAAGCAGGAAGCGTTGAAACAAGATCTAAAACAATGGTTTGCTCGTTTTCCTGCATTAGAGATTATAAAGAAGAAAGAAATTGGCCAATTGTAGCTTCACAGACTCCAATCGCTCATTTTTAGAAGGGGAGATTACATCCTGGCTACACAACATTGAACTATAAACCAGCAAAACTTGAAAGAAAAAGTTATTTTTAAAGTGAAACTAAATCTGAAGTGGGTTTGATTTTACAGGCAGGCAGCTTTGGACACCTGTGTCTGCAGTTGAGTGTTCGATGTACAGCCTGGGATTACGAGAGGAGCAAAAGGAAAAATCAGCAGCAGAAGAAAGCGCAGACTCCAGAAGAGATCCCGCTTGCTGCCATGGCAACATTACGTACTCCGACGGCGAGTGCGCGCACGCCGGGACGGGCGTGCTGTGTTCGCCTGCAGCTGCTCGTGCTGCTGCAGCCTTCTGGTGGGGGGGTGGGGGGTGGTTTAAAGGACGTGACGCTGTTTCTCTGGTCTGCCTCAGACCCAGCTGGCGAGTATTGAGTGGCCAATAGAGCCGTGTGTCTATCTGTGTCCAGCTTAGCGTCCCCCTCCCTATAAAGCCAGTTATCTGCTTCTGAATACATTTGCAGCGGGCCATCGCACTAAGCGACCAGACAAAGAAGTGAGGGAGTCTAAGCAGAGGGGCTTCCTCTAACCCCTGGTGACAGCACTGCTTTGCAGAGATGAGGAGGAGGGGGAGGAGGGACTGTTTCAGACGCCATATCTGTGTGAGGACCACCTGTCATTCAGGCCAAAGACTATAGCAGCAAGTCCTGAGCAGCGCAATCAGGGAGGGAGGGGAGCGAGGGGGCAGATACCATGGCAACTCAAGCTGTCACAGCAACAGCACCAAGGAAGGTTGGGGGGGGGGCGATCCCTCCTTTAAAGAGACAGGAGTCCCTCTGTGAGCAGATGACGTGTGTTAGTCTTCAGCCGTACACCAAACGTTTTGCCTGATTCATTTTCGCCAGAAAAAGCTCCGGCGACGTCCTTGACGAGGCTATGGGAAACAAAGGGGAGGGGCCACAGCCAGCGTGTTTCCATGGCGCCATGCAGCATTTCTGCTTCACTGACTGAACACGGTGTTCACATGTGCAAACATCGAGTTAGAGCCTCGAACGAGAGGCACGCGAGTCACGATCGGAGGCTGGGATCGCCGACCGATGGCGAACCCGATCCGTTCATCAGAACAAACAGCAGCAGGGTTCTGATGGAAAGAGCTGCTGCAGGAACAGGATGTAAAACAGTGTGAGTAACATCACAGACCTGTTCATGTCGGACGTAAATTTCACCAAATAATGCAACTGCAAAGGTCCCGAATATTCATTTCAAAAGAAAAGAAGCGTGTTGAAAATGACGTAGAAATGTGACTCTAGTTTAGTGTAGAGAATTTTGCAGCCAAACTTTTTCTTCTCTAAATGGGAATATGTTCTATGTTTGCATAATTCAATGAATTTACAGAGGAAAGGTCAAAGATTACCAGAAAAACTTTGATTCAAGGTTTATTCATACGTTGATGCTGTACCCTACAGGGGCTTTGTGATTATGAGGCTCCTGGAGTTCAAACAGAAGTGAGATTAAATATGAAAACAGAAGTAAAAAGAATATGAAGGCAGTAATGGAAGGAGTCAACCTGAAAATTAAGTTTCAGTGCAGCCAAGGACTTTAGTGTTTACAAGAAGGAGGAGGAGGAATCTTGTGTTTACTCACTCTGAGCCTGCAGCCATGTCCAGGTATGAGGTGTCTGCTGTGTCCACCCCTACTGGGATGACTATGCTCATGACGTTCTCTGCTGATCAGTTCTTGTCCTACTGAGTCCAGAGAAAGGGAGTCCGAAACACTGAGGCATGCCAGCCACAGCAGTCATTGCAGACATCTAAGTGCATCCACAAGGCCTGGAAATGGAGGAAAAGAGGAGAAAAACAATTGACAATGACGAACAGGCTTTTAGTTGTTTTTCTCTTTGCATAAATGCTCATTAAAGCAGAGCTGCAGGACTGATTAAACCCGAAATTCCAAATCATAGTGAAAACGGGGTATTTCCAGCGTACGTTAAGGAATGAATCATTATTACACAGAGAAACGTTTGCCAGGACTTCCCCCTCTGATTAAGCTTCAAGGCTGAGGTTACAGACGGGTGAAAACCAGCAGTAGAACAGAGTAGGACTGAACTGCACTAAGGCGACCTCTGCAAACCGTCTGGAGTACAAAAGGCTGCACTGTAAGGAAACTCCACAAAGGGGAGCAAGAGAACACAGCTGTTGGCCTCCATGAAACCAGGGAGGAAATGCAACACAGAGGCCATCCCCCCCCCCAGAAGAGGACTGATCTATTCTAAGAACTCAGCCAAACTTATTTAATATGAGACAGTGACTTCACTTCATGTTTTATTTACAGTAAGCTTTCGTTTTAAAAAGTGAAAGTCCCATCAGCATTAGACAGAAAACAGCACATTTGAGTGGAGAAAGAATAGATGAAATGTTTAGATTTATTGTTTTTGTTTATTTATCGCATCTGATGTGAGCTCAGACAGCAGCATATGTGTCAGAGAAGCTCCCCCGATACACACGGCTCTGTTGATAAGCAGGATTAGAAGGAGGGACAGATGCTGAGACAAAATAGGCTGGAGGTCACACCCCCGCCTGCCCATGCTAACGGTGACCAAACAAAGGCTTCAGATCACGTCTCAGGGCGCCCAGTGATGATAGAGGGGTTATAAAAATGACAGGTCCACACTTTGCAGAAATCCACCTCCCAGACAAACCTGCCTCTGCGTGTCTATGGGGTTCTGTGAGGAAAGAATGCAGTTAATCATCTGTCAGCCGTTTAAGACCCACAAAAATGCGTCTCCAGCATGACTTTCTAGGAAAGCTGTATGAGGTTAGCTCTCAGCCCTGCCTGCAATGCCTCAACACAGGAAGCTCTCAGTCCTCTGTGAAAAACAGAAACGACCACAACTCCTTTCATTTCAGGTGGGGATAAACAGAACGGAATGGTCCAGAGGTGGCAGGACGGCTTTGTGCTTTACAGACATGACAGCTGTCGGATCGAGACCCAATTAACAGAGAAACGAGGTGCTAGTGAGGACGAGTCAGCTTTAGGAGAATCAGCTTTTAAATCTCAATGCAGTGACCAATAACAGCTACAAAAAAGTTGATGCATGTAATACCAAGTATTCAGCTGAACAACTCCCTGCTTTAAAAAGAAGGAAAGACTACAGAGAACGAAAACAGCTATTATGCCATTCAAACTCTTAGTGTTTAATACTTTGTTAGTTTTACATTTTTAAAATTAAAGTTTTGGCTGAAATAGTTTGGCTTTAAATATCAGAAATATCAGATTAGAACATATGAGGCAAAGGGATGAATCGAGGTGGAAGATTAAGGTGAACTGATTGGATGGAGACGGTCTGAGAGTCAGACTGATGGATGAATGGACAGCGGGACGGATGGGTTAACAGTTTACAGAATATGTGGAATGAAATGCACATAAATTCACAGAAAATTAGTGGATACTTGGACTGATTACCAAACCTGATTATGAAACCTAAACTTTTCCAGAGCATCTCTGTATTTCCACAGCTGGGTTTTAACTGAATGTAAACGTTTCAGTAAAGAGAAATAAAGAGGAGAAAACAATGAATGCTTAATTCATGTCTGATCTGCCAATAACTTGATATGCTTGTAGAAAAAAAAAACAACGAAAAAACTAATTCAATTAGATTAAAAGCAGTTGTGTTCATTTGCCATGAAATCAGTCAACTGCAGATCTGCATAAAAAGTGGAGTTGACTGTGTTACCGTGTCACATAAAAACTTCCACGGAGACGCACAACCCCTCGGCCCCCAGCTTTCAAACGTTTTTCAGTACAGGAGGCTTTTAAAGGAATGCACAAACATATGCTGCAGCCAAACTGATTCTGGCTGAGAAAGTCAGCGGAGAAAAAAAAAGAAAGAAAGAAACCCAAGTACAGAGGAGCCACATTCCTGAGTAAATCTGAGCCGGGCTGTGACTGCCTGTCTGCTCCTCCCACTTCCTCTAGGAGACCTGCCCATCATCTCACAGAAATGCAGCCAGAAAGGGGGGGGGGGGGCTTCGCCTCCACCAGAGCCCCCCTCCCCAGCCTGGTCACCCCGCCCAGACAGATTCCTCTCTGCACTTCCTAAATAAACCCGAACAGTAATGCAGAGCTGAAGGGGAGTGCCGCAAATGGTTGAAAGTGAGACCTTTTAAAGCCACCTTTGGCTAAATCCACCACTGTTATGGAAATGCTCAGGAAAGGAAGGGGTGTGGAGGTTAGGGAGCAGGCACAGACGGTGACTAAAACAGGAAAACAAACATTCAAACAAAAAAAAAAAAAAAAAGAAAAAGGAAAAAACCAAATGTAAAAGGAGCCAGGAGATGGAAGATGTTTAGATGTGCTTCATGTCTCATTTATGCTTTCATTTGCTCACTAAATAAATTGCAGGGCTCAACAGGGAGCTTTACAAATCACCAGAGCTGGTCGATTAGAGGGCAGAGAGGGTGGGGGGAGGTCTAACAGTGATGCTACACAGTCCAAACCTGGGCAGACTCTGGGTGGCGGAAAGGCGCTCGTAGTGTAATCCAGCCTTTCATTTTTCCCTCCCTTTTCCCCTCTCACTAAGAGAGAGAGACAGTCACATCATTGTACACGGAAAGCCTTTCCATTTAGGATAAAATCCCATAAAAAAAAACACACATTCAAATGATACCTTTAAATAAGTTTCCTCTCTCCTCAGTTTATTACCAGAGACTGGAACAGTGTTTTCATTATTGTTTTTACAGCCAAATCTGACCAGATTACGTTCACATATAAGTGGGCGGAGCAAAACAAAATAAGGGATTTCAGCTGAATCCCATAGCAACCCCTGCCAAGCTAACGCGACCTCGCTACGTCCTCATAGCCGGCTGCAGTGACTCAGCTAAGAAACTGTTAAAACACACAGGAAACGTAAAGAAAACGGCAACAAACAGAACGCTGAACCCAGATGGGACCGAGGTCTGGTCTTCTTTTTCACTGTTCCAGGCTCGCCCTGGGATACCTTCATCAATCAGCGTTCTCACAGCTGCCGCTTTTTCTCGCTGCTCTGAAGGTGAAGTCATGCATCAATACGGCGCAGAGCACCGTTACAGGCATCCATGCAGCAACTCTTCTTTACACAACAAAAATAAGTGAGCTGCAGCAACTTAAGAGCTGAATTACAGCCTGGTTAACAAAAAATATCCAATTCAACAAACTAGAACAAAAATATCCAAAGATGGCTTAACTGTCGGCTCTAAACCTTAAATAGGTTTAGAGGCATTTTATGTGGAAGTTTGAGTAAAAAGTGAAACATTTTTCTCCCACAGTCCTGGCTCTGTTTCTGTGCATCTCCGCAGCATAACACTGCCACCATCATGTTTTTTTAGGATGAAATGAAAGGTTTTCACCGAGCAGCATCAAACCAGAGCTCCTTCTTTCTCTTGTCCAGCGAGGATCCTTCAATGATGTTTTACTTCTTGTTGCTGTGACTCATTACTTTGAGCAAAAATATATATTTCAACTCATAAGCTAATTTGGCTCATTAATAATCAACGTTTATAGGCATAACTTGACTAACCGGAGAAATCGGAACAGCCAAGCTTTTCATCGTCAGGGGGAGTTCATTTACACATCACATATTTTAATGTGTGGCTGTAAAATCAAGCATTTGAATCCTTATCAGTGACTGCATGTGTGAGGTCCTCCAGGTTTCTTCACTCCACTTAGGAAGCTCTTGTCAGTGCAGAGGAACAGGCAGACATAGATGGAGCCAGGACCTAAATGACAACATTTTCACCGCTAACTAAAATTACTGAATGTCTGCGTCTGTGTGCACAGAACAGAGGAGTGGGAGACAAAAAAAAACACTAACAACCACTCAGGGTGCATTACAACAGTGTTTACTGATCAATTGTTACGCCTGGATCTGCGGTGTTGGTACATCGCCGACATACAGCTCTTTTTTTTTTCTTTTTTTTTTGATCGGCCTTACGTTGGAAGCTATGAGCGTAACGTCACTGCAGCAACAGGAAGGTTCAGGAAGCGTTGCGAGGCTGCAGCCTCAGCAGCTACCGCGCTAAAGCCACCTGTCAGGGAAACAGCTTGCTAGTTTTAAAGATGGATCTGTTACAGCCCAGCAGCAGTACAAAAACAGGTCACCTGAGCCCCGGCTCCTCTTCCCAGCTGGGATGCCATGTGACTGAGCCGGGCTCCTGGGCCATTCAGCTTTCCCTTTGGGTCCCTGGGGTCTGGACACCACTCATGTGAGACCACCAGAGACCAGGAAACGGCTACCAGAGTTAGTCCCACATGGTGAGGTGTATCTACACAAACACAGAAAGGTGTTACTGTTTCAGATAGAAGAGCATATTGTCTGGAGATATGGAGGAGCAATAAAAGGCAGCATAAAAGCTTCCAGGTGGGTTGCATTCATACATTTGGTCAATATATCAGCAGTCACACCTCTGGCTGACTTCCTCCCATCGATTAAAGCGGAAGAAGAAACACCTTCTGATAACAAGCTGTCGTTTAGATAATATGAGCTTCTTAGAGTGCACCTACGAGTTAGGCTTAAAGGAAATGGTGTCATCGGAGACCACCATGAATCCACACCACTCGCTCCGTCGCTATGACAGGAGGAGAGCCACCCCTCCGCTCTCCGTCTTTGTTAACACAACAAACAAAACGCACAGGATCGAGCTCACGGCCATCAGGCTCACATTAATCCAGCTAGGTGTTTTTATCACTACCTGTGCTGCTACAAAATGGACCAAAACAAATAATGAGTATTTAAGGATGAGCTGTGGTTTGGGATTTTGTGTTAAAGGGCAGAGTATAATCAGACACTAAGCAGTAACCATTTCACTTTATTTAATGACTTGAAACTGACTCTGCTGCTTATTTCAAATTGTGCTGCGAATACTTGAGTTCGAGTCACTATTACTTTTTATGATTCATCTTTTGAGAACACAAAATGAGAAAAGCATAAGCTGCAGAGGCAGGAAAGAAGCAATATACATGTTTATTACTACATTGAATATATTGAATGAAAACGGACTAAACGATGTCCAAGTGGAGACATGTTTGCAGGAGTTTTACATTTTACAAAACTAAAAAAAAAGGAAAAACAGAAGTTTCTAAAAAGAAAAAAGAAACATATTTAGGCGGTCTAAAACACTTTACTTCAAATTCATTCATTATGCTTCCCTCTATGTTTTGTACTAATATGACAAAGTTAGAAAGGTAAATAATCAAACAAAATGGAACAAAGTCACGCAAAACATGTTATAATAGATAAAATCCAAATATTTAACAGACCAGTTTGTGGCACCTGAATATTTGAGAAACATATTTCCTCTGCATTACAATTACCATATTACACATGTGAAATCGGATCAGAATGTGACAACATGGTGGTTGTTTTTTTTATAACTAAACTGACTTGAAATCAGACCAAACAATATCAAATATCTTAATACAAAGTGTAGCTGACTGCATAAGTTGTTGCAGTGTTGTATAAATAAACTGAACAGTACTACAATTTAACTGAAAGGTTGATTTTGTATATCAAAAAATGCAGGATTACTGCAATGGGAATTTTAATGAAAAAAATAGATGAATTTATTTCATGTGACAGAAGAGGAGGAACCATATTAAAGAAAATCAACTGCAACTGATAATTGATTATTCCTGACAGAGTACATGCTGCAAGAAATTTATTATTTTTATTTGGATTTATGAATTTATGAAAGACTTTACAGTCATATTTAATAATCGCTTTAATAATCTTGTGAGCTCTTACATATTCTTTTTAAAAAAGCATAAAATGTGTAGCAGCAGCAAAGGCACTGATGACGCATGATGCAACAATGTTTATTTCTAATGGACAAATTTTCACCAGTAACCCTCACGACAAAGTTGGGATCCGTGCTATTTTGACATGATTCTCAGCCGAACTAAAATAAAAATCCTGGGCTGTGCAGTTGCCTCTCTGCTTGTGTGTCGGCGCTGCAGTCAGTCCTACCGATAGGGGTGTGGAGAGGGTACAACGTTGCTATTATGTTACCACAACACTCTGGTGCCCGTCGCCATTTTCAGAGCGCTTTTCTCAGGACGGCGTGTAGCCAGGGAAGCCTCGCCGTGGGAAGAAAAAATCCCCAAGAATGCATTCAATCAACTCTTTTTACACAGTCTACTCCAAGTGTCCCTCTGTCGGTACAGTTTCTGTGTTGTTAACCGCCTAGAGTTGTTGTGAATTCGTCGAAACGCACGGCCAGTTAACCCAGGGCCCAGCATTATTATAGTAGCCTCTTGAAATGCGATGTTAGCGGGCTTCTTGTGTTTGCCTTTCGGTACAGTGAAGGCAAAACACATTATGTGGATTTCTACCCGTTTAGATGGCAGCAGAATTGTCTTTTAAAATAACCATCGGGGGAGATTATGGTCATTTTAGGACAGTTACGGCCAAAAATAACCCCGGAATACAACAAGCAAGCTAACCGAAGCTAACAGCATAATGCGTAGACTGTTACACGACAGAAGTGGATTAATGCTTGGGTCGTCAGAGACAGGAAAGACCGACGACATCAGCATGTAGACTACAAAATCCGAATTAACATTATAGACGATAACCAGTGCCAGGATGTGCAAAACCAGAAGAGCTTTGAAATGACTACGATTATCATTAGAGAGAAACCTATTGAGAAAGAAGCAACCTAAATGGAATATCCCCTCCCCCATGTCTGCAGCACTTGATCCCATCACACATCAACTCTTAAATAAGTGACCGTAAAAATCTCTATCTGAGCTTTAAAGTAGCAAAACATCAGCTCCCATGTTGTCTTGGTTCTGGCATTTGTCCTGCCTCGACATTAAAGCGCTACTGAAAAGGAGGCAGCAGTAATACAACCATACATTTAAGGTATTTCAACCACTGGCTTTTCTCTGTGTTGCCTGAGATATAAACTAAACATGTTCTGGCATCTGCTTATCAAAAACCCCATTGTTCTCTGCTTTTGAGCGCTGCTTCTGTATACAGTTTATCTGAACGGAAATGATACTTAAAGGCGAGGCAACTTTTTGAGGAGCCGCTTTCAACCTATTTGTTCTGAAACACACACCGGATCTGTGCTGCATAACATACATTGAACTGGCGCGTTTGTTGTTTTTTTTTTTTGACAAAATTAGAGTAATTACGATGTAATACATGGTGTTGCACTGTGTAGCGGACAAGATAGGTGGGATTAATATGCATGTAGTGAAGATGAGGTAATCTACATCTGTTTTAATTGGAAACAGACGAAGGTTAGGATCGGAGGTTAAATCTGATAAGTGTATCTGCAACGACAAAAATCCAGCTAGTTCATTTGACACTCAAGTGAGGGAGTTTTATACAAAACGCGGTCGTAGACTCTGCTTAGACTCTCGCTTTGCCCATATTTAATGTATGTACACAAAAGCGAATAAAACTGTGCGCAATGTGGCCCGCAGTGTCAGCATGTCAAATTAAACACTTCCATTTATCGGCTGTTCATGTGTAGCTGCTGTACGGAAAGCAATGTGAACCGTTTTTAAATAGACATTTAGCAGCGGTATAATGCTCTCTGGATGGAGAAATTATGCTTGTGGATGTAACGAAGCGTTTTAATGTTACGTTGCTCCGAGTTAAAATTGGTATTATCCCTTCTTTAACTGAGGGTTCGTCTGTCACTATGATCAATGGATGACCTCGATATATTGTTTACCTTATTTTACGTGTCGTGCGTTACTAAGCAATAAACGAGAAGTCAGAGCCTTATTCGTTTTGTGTCGAGCTAATTTGAGAAACTAGCATGCGCTAGTTAGCAAGTGCTCAGTTGGCTTGGCAACTTCAAACTTTTCCTAAAATTTAATGTCTTTCTGGAAGCGTTTTTGAGTTTTGTTAAAAATAAATAAAACAAAATAAACTTGGCACTTACTCGTATTCACTAAGGTTCACGAGCAAGTTAGCAAGCTACTCTCAGCTGATGTTAGCAGGCAGCAGCATGCAAGCTAACTATAGACAACAATACACGTTCAGGCTTCATTTAACCTTAATCTATAATCGTCAGATAATACTGTTAACTTACCTTTCTAAATCCACTCTGGAGGCTTTGACTGGCGAATATGGGGACCTGGGTGAGACCCCAGTCGCAGCTTCCACAACCAAAACAATACTTCAGAACACACACTGCGGATTCCTAGCCTAGGTTTAAAATGTTTGTATTCAGACGTGTTCTCTAAAGGTTCCTTTCCCTGTTTCTAAAGAAAATACGCAGGAGCTCATACAAACTAGGACCTCAAACGTTGCGAGAAATTGATTCGAAACCGTTAGAAAAAGCCTTAGAGCCCCAGTCAACGGCGACTTTTAGAAATTAGATCCCTTCAAAACCAGTCTCTTTTCCCTGTGCAAAAAATGGCGGCCCTACCAGGACTCCCGAGACTCCGCCTCCCCAACGAACGGGCCCCGCCCCCACATTCCGCGGGGCTACACTCCCCGATTGACAGGGGCGCCGTGATCGGTCTCCATGCGCGTTCACGAGTCCGAGTCATCGGCGAAAGCTCCAGCAATCCACTCTTGGTTACCCCACATTAACTTATTTGTAAAACACATCAAATGTTTAATAGTTTTGCTAATTATACGCATGGTAATTGCGATTTTTCTGTTTGCATGTTAGAGTGTTTTTCCCCTTTAATTTCGAAATTTGAGTATAATAGCGTAAAGTAGTTGCCAAAGTATAAATTGCAATAAACTGAGATTAAAGAGTTCAGGCTTAATAGTCATGTTTACAATGCAATGTATGAATAGAGCATATGTATTTCAGATGTTATTAAAAAACATTCAATTGCAAGTAAAAGAAAAATAACGCAATAAGCTATTTTTGTTATAAATACAATTTTTCATTCCTGAATTAACACACTTCAAAGTACTCTGCGCCATCTATTTTTATTAGGATGTTTTTTTTAAACCAATTAACTGCTTCATCTCCTGTTTCAATTTTTCTTCTCTCAGGGTGGAAAGGAACAGAATAAATACATTCTGAGACTATAATGTCAGCATGGACTTACCTCGATAGTTCATTCATAAAAATATATTTCCATTCCGTTTCCTAATGTTAATGTTATGTTAATGACATGCGTCATTCTTTTATGTACTAAAGCTCTTTTTGCACATGTGTTTATTTTCTGTTTTCATCCCATTTCATCATTTATTTTACTATAACATGGTCGATTTGTTGAATAGCAGGCTAGGGATCACCCAAATCCTTCACAACTTTGCAGAAGGCTAAGCTGTTATGTAACCTCCTTACACAAGAGCAGTGTTTCATTGGGATAAAATTAAATTGTGAACGAATAGACTGTATGTAAAAAAAATCTTACAGATTTTGCTGAAAAAAAAAAACACACTTAAAGCGACATTGACTTGTTGCTAAAATAATTATGAGCAGAAGAAGTGGGAAGCTAAAATATAGTGTCTTTTGAGAGTGTGCTCACCTGTGTTGAAAACACCAAACCTCGCTGTGTGTATGTAGCAAGTCTAATGGGTAGACATATTATGATTTATTAATATAATACAGACATACATTTATTTATATATAGATATAGAATTTTCTTGTCTTATTTTCAGCCGGAACTAAGTTTAGTTTTAAATGTACCCAATGGAAACGTCGTTTGATAAAGAAAAAAAATAAAAAGGATTTTTAAATGTTACACTAAAATATTAGACAAAAGGTTTTTTCCTATTGCATCAACGAATCTACATGAAAATGTTTTACTCTTATTTCTCTTTTTTTAATGTTTTCAGTTATAAAAAACTGACTATTTGAACGGGTGTAAAGACTCGCTGAATGTTCAGGATGTGTACCAAATTTATTAATCTGAGTTTAGAGATAAATGATTGAATAATTGATTTAAGGTTCCATGAAATAAATCACCTCCTTAGAGTCGTGTGTATGTAGAAATCCCTTTGACATCACATGCAGGGAGGATGTGCTCATCCTTTCCATTCGTCGACCCTCCCCCACCCTGGACTGCACCCACTGGCGCATGCGCGTTCTGGGAAGACAGCAGCAACTGCTGATGCTCGCGCAAACTTTGGGGACGGCGACGGAAGTATAAAAGGCTTGGTCCGTTCGGCTCTATTTTAAAAGTCGGAAAAGAAGGGCCGTCGAGGACACACACACTACAGGTTGAATTTTCGGGAGAGAAGAACCCTATTTTCGATTGATTGCCATCTTTGTTTCTTCCACGAAGATGGTTTTGATTTCGTCACCTTTAGAGGTGCTGGTGGGTTATAGGATTTATTAAGGTCCCTTTAGAAAAAGATAAAAAAAAATATATTAAAACGGTCATTTAAAAGAAAAAGAAATTGCTGGTTTATGATGACATCATGCAGTTAGTATTTGTGGGCGGGCTCTGAGCCGAGAGGGGAGAGGGGCGCAACCGGAGAGCACCAACGGCCAGGCGCCATTAGGTAACAATGTCACACTAATGTCCGCTTTGAGACGAATCGTGCATACTAGTGACATTTAAATCGGTTTCGTCGGGCTTGTGGATTATCCACACTGATCATACGCGACAGATGTCAAATTAAATGTACCTTAGTTCTTTTTATTCAGTGAAACTGGTGCTCGACCTAAAACAAGATGGCGTCGAGGATTTTTCCTGTCAGGGCGGCGGCGCCGTGCGCGCTCTCGAAACAATGTTATTTCCTGTTTTCGTTCCATGGCCTTTTCTCGATACAGACCTCAGAACAAGAGGTTGTCCACAAGCTCATTACTTCTATTTTTTAAACCTGTTCGAATCAGAAGTTTTTTCGTTGGACAAGTTTTGTTCTGGGAAAAATCCTACAAACGAAAGAAAACATCACTCCAACAGTACCAGATGTTTTGATTTATGTTACACAAGCACTCCCCTCATGCGTTTTTTCATTGCATATACTAAAAAGAAACCACCCAGTTTAAACGTGTGTGGCATTGCCTCCATCTAGTGGATAAACAAGTAATTGGAAGAGAGCGAAAATGGGGGCCGAAATGATGCTATAATTACCAAATAAGAAATTAGTGCTTAATTTCATGTCCAAATCCACGTCTTTGTAAACTGATACATAATAAGTAGAGCCAAACATACAGTAAACATGAAAGATTAGAGATTCACAAAAAATGAGGAAGGCTTGGGAAATATCTGCTTTTAAGTATTAAAGATAAGATTTATTTTTTCTGTGGAATTTATGATTATTTTAAATATGAAATATAAATTGATTTATATTTGTATGGATCCAATTGAATCAATATGCCTAAGTCTCTGTGACCCTGTATTTATCATATAGCAATGATTAATGGATTATTAAACTACTGACTCAAGCAGCCCGACACTTTTCCATTTTTTAAATTATAAATATTTGTTTATATATAATATATATTTCTTTGAAATATTACTCAGATGGTGG
>JAUZNJ010000035.1:282732-301305 GCA_034780135.1 Jordanella pulchra
CCCCCCCCCCCCCCCCCCCCCCCCCCCCCCCCCCCCCCCCCCCCCCCCCCCCCCCCCCCCCCCCCCGACAGGTTTCGTAGAGCCCTACCAAAGGATGCGGTTTAAAGAGGTGAAACAGCCGATAGCAGCTTCCAAAACTTGGAAGGGAGCTTTAACTGGGGCTCTCATCCAAAAACCATCCAGTCATAAACACTTCCTGTCCTTTTTCTTCCTGATTTCCATAAAAACAGCTGTTTAACTTTCCGTGCATCCCTCCTCTCATGCTGAGAAGGTTTGGTTGTTATTTCCAGCAGCTTTAACCAATGAGATCCAGCTTTACTGTTCAGTTGTTCCTCTTCTGTTGAAGACATTTGTAATAATTTGGGCCAACAGTGGTTTGAATAAATTTACCTGCTACATTCCGGCAGTAGATGCTGCTGGAGCTGACTGTTTGGTTCCAGCCCTGCAGCTCGATCATAATCACAACATTAAAGTACAATTTGCATGAAACAACCAAAGCGAAATGTTTGCATTGTTACCTGTATGTTTCTAAAAACGGAGCGTTTTGAGATCTCATCTTCTTTTTGTTCTCACTGTGTTCCCATCCTCTCCAGGACCCAATTATCCCGCTATTCATATCTACACGCTGAAATAGATTAAAATCTCCCCAGCCTAATTACTCTTTCTATAACTGTTATGCAACTGTGGGCAGAATGTATTAATAACCCCTGGAGTCTGGCTAACTCTTTGTCATTGTTCTCCTTTAAAAATGTTGAAATCGATTCGACCAGATGAGTTATCATTACTTACAACTTTGTTTCTGTCTTTTTTGGGGGGGGGGTCTTACAGCTGTCTTTTCTTTAATCTTTTGGCAGCTCTAAGTCTGTGATTAACTGTGGTCATTTCTTCCCGTCGGGTAGCGCCGCTCGCCAGCTTCTGGAAACCTTCATGAGTGACTCATGCTTAATCCGCCCAGAGAGAGATGTAGGCACAAAAAAAAAAAGAAAGAAAGAGGAATTGGATAGAGTGCAAGAGGAACAATCAATCATATAGAAAAAAATAACTTTAGGTGAATGAAAGAACGTAAAAAGAGGAAAAGAGATGAGTGACGCTGTGAAAGAGGGGATATCTAAGGGGAGGAGGTGAGTGGCACTAGAGCGCCATGCTGCTAATGTGGCATCACTAATGTGTCGAGCACATTGTGCCAAACTCTAGAGACCCTCCCTGAGTCCTTGGGTTGCTTGAAAACAGCAGTGGAGTGGAGGCAGCTTAGCCTTCATAAGTACAAATTTATCTTGACACTAAAAAAAGTGAATTTTCACTCATTAACATTTCTACTAGTGTGCTTTTGTCTTTAAAGCATTTGTGTGGTTAAATCTCCCCCCTCCTCTCCCTGCTCTGCTCAGGGGAGTTCCAAAAAGGACGAAATGTGTTTGCGGTGGGCTGCACAGAAACAGCTCTGTTTCTCTCTGGAACAAGAACCCCCCCCCTGCGCTTTGGAAGCTTGTCGGCCACCAAAAACAGAAAGCAGCTGCTCCAGCGGTTGTGGGTCGGCAGCAGCCTTTAGGTGGGTGTATCAAAGCTGCGGGGTTGTAACATGACTCCACATCAGGAGCCATAGGTCACCCCTGGAAGCCTTACAAAGTGGGAAAAGGGTCCCGGTTTTGGAGACGTTTGCACCAATGACGTCTAGAGATGAGGAGGGTGTCAGAGCACATGGCTTACATCTCTTTTAAAATGATAATGCAAACTGACTTGGATGCAAATCAGGTGGGATTAGTCCCTATTTTACTGTTGAACAGCTGAGAGACAACAGGCATGTCTTACTTTAGCAGCTCTGAGTGTGACGTTTGTTTCTGCCAAGAGTCGTTGATCCAGGAATAAGTGAATTTACAGAGCTGGGCAGTTTCAACACATGTCAGCACTTTCTTTATGATTTACCAAGATGTGGTGCATCAGAGCAGATAGAGTGATATTGGTTGCAGTTAGCTTTAAGATCCTTTAGGTTTAAAACTGCGGCGTGAGTTCACATGCTGTTTGATGTTGATTTTAATCCCGCACACACAGAGTGGGGCTGTGACGGTATGCAAAGCTTTGTTTGTGGCTGCCAGGCAGGCGGAGAGGTGTGCCAGCTGACCAGTCAACCGTGCCTACAGCAGCGCAGAGGCTGCTGCTGCTGCTGGGGGTCGCAGCGCCGCGTTTGCCCTGAGAGGACGGCGGCCTCGCTCTTCCACTACCATACCGGCGTTCTGACACACGATTACATTAATGTGATTCTCGCTTGCTTATAATTTAGCATGATTTGGTTGTGTTGATGATTTAAACGCCAATTATATCATGACTTTAAAGATTCAGTGCTCATAAAGTGATGAATTGTTGTGCAGTTGATTGAAATTGATGTTTTTTTTTTTTTAAAAATTAAAATCTGAAATGTAAGGTGTTCAGGAAATGAGATGAAAGCAAACGCTGCACCCTGAACGCACCATCCTTACAGTCAAAGATAAAGACAGTAAGGGTGCTGGCAGCATCATGCTGTGGGGGTTCTTTGGCTGAAACAGAAGAGCTTTTTGTTTGGTAAAATTGTGGAAAATAAAACCACTTTTGTTGTTTTAATAGTAATTTATACAGACTTTTTGATAAGGTCTTAAAGTTTTGTTATTTCAGTTTTTGGTGGCAAATCAAAATCAAGCTCATTTAAACTTCCTTTCATACTCTTTTGTTGTTGTTGTTGTTGTTCATAATGGTACGCAAGACAATTCAACTGGTGTGCTTTTATGTGGATGTAGTGTTAGCAACGTTAGCTGTTAGCCATGATAGATTCACAGTCTTTCCTTGGTTTCTTACAAAATAAATAATGTTAAACAAGCAACACTTACAGACTCTCTGATTGGTAGGATTACATTTTTTAGTGGCATAGAGGCAGGAGTGGTGATAGCACGGTGGCTAATGTTAGCATACTCACGGATAAGAAAAATACAGGAGGACCAAAATGGCCTTTTGTAGAATGCTGATTCTTGTTAGCTTGAGGAAATAAACCAAGAAACTGGAGCACTTTGGGTTTTCCAGCAGGTTTCAAGTAAAGACCAACACCGACACACAATTTAAAGGGGAAAACGTCAGATTTCCGGATGATGACTCCTTTTAGGGGCATAAATATTTTTGCAAGATGCTGTTTCTGTTTCTGTAGTTTCCTGTGCGCATCTGTCATGAAGCTGTTTCCCGTTTAACCGAAACCAACTCATTCAAAGGGCATTATGGGACGCTTTTAGTTTTGCACCTACAGAATAAGTGGAAGTAGAAAAGCATCGATATGACGCAAGACGTTCTGCCTGTGACTGAATCAGCAGGTGACAGAAATGCTAGAAGTCACAGTAGGACTCCACTTCCCCATAGGACGGCTTCTAGGTTAAAGAGAGGCTGTGGGGGCTTTTCCTTCGACTGGAGCCGCTCTGAAAACAGTCAGAGGAATTTTCCCAGGAGCATTAGTGAAAATCAAGGCTCCTCTGCTCCTATGAGGACTTATGTAGCTGATGTTGAAGCCCATCAGCATGGTGGCCAGCAGGTGGATGATGTAGTCGGCTAACGTGTCTCCCACTCCCTGGGTGGCTCTGGCTTTACCCTAAACACGTCCTGAAAGGAGCTAAGCAGTTGCCATGACACTCTGAGTGATCTGCTAGGCCTCCTCAGCTGCTCATCATTCAGCTTAACTGCGGTCAGTCAGATTAGTCAACAAGCACACAAGGCCTCGCCGCCCCTCCAGTGACACCATGTTTTCTTTTCTTTTTTTCTGACATGTCAATAACAATCTATTTTACCCTTCGTCGTTAACCAAGAGCTTTCATTTCCAGACAGCATGACGCGCCTTTGCTGATAAAATTCCTACCACGCAGTGAGTTGGCGTGTACAGTTAAAGTTCCAGCAACGTGAAACAACAGTGAGCTTGATGGCAAAAAAAAAAAATAAAAAAATCCATCTGAGTGATCCTTTTAAAGTGGAGCTGTGTAAACAAGCTGCAAGCGCCTGGACCTGAAGTTATAATACTGTCCAACAGCCTTTATGCAGACAATCTAACAAACAATCTTTCTTTTTTTTGTCTGTTTTATTTCAGGTGCCGGAGAATCAGGGAAAAGCACAATTGTCAAGCAGATGAAGTAAGTTTCATTTTTTTTTATATCATGTTATATTAAGGCTTAAATTATGCTTTAGTTAGGATCCAGTGTTTGTTTTTCTTTTATTTATGGCATATTAACCAAAGCAGCTGTCTTTTAAAATGTTATTGGCTGCTGCAAACAATGAGTCAAAAGCACTTGTTGATTAAATGTGCTTTAGCCATTTTTATGGAAAGAGTTTCTCTCATCTTCTAAAGCGGTGAGCTGAAGGAGACGCATACGGCAACACTAGCTTGTGTCTTTTTGAGAACCAAAGTGAACAAACAGGTGGGGATAGCGTTCTGCTACAGGCCTGCCAGCTTGCACACACTCAGCATGAGACTCATCCTGTCGACGGTTTTCACAGGAGGTTCGTTTTCAGCGAGAAAACAACTCAGATCAGGGAGCAGAGAGTTCTAGTGTTATGGATTGTTATTGTTAAGACTTCAAATGTGTGGTTTTGGTTTAGTTATTTATTGACAAAGTGCAGCTTTGAATAATGGAGACGAATGGCCAAAATGATGGAGGATGGATTATCCATCCATCCCTCTATCCATCTGTTTATCAATACATTTTTCCATCTATCTATTGATCTGTATTTCTCCATTCATCATCAGTTTATTTCTTCCTTCTGTCAAAGCTAACTAATAAATTGAATTATACATAATTGAAAAAAGCTTTAGGGACTAGTCTAAAGACAACAGAAAATCAAATGAAGATTTTAACAATAAAATTAGGGTTTTTTTAATCACTCCCTTGTTTTTTGACACATTTAATTCGGTTAATCTTTGGTTTGTTGTTTTAATAGTTGCTCAATAAGGAAACTATTCCCAGAATGCATCTCTTCTGTAGGAAGACGCAGGGAAAGTGAAAATATAGCTTCTGATATACTCGCCGGTAATTTCAAGTCTTAGATCAAATTTAAGGTTATAAGGTCACATCGTTTCCACTTTTTAAAAGCTTTCTCCTGGATCAGAGGAAAAGAATTAAAAGGTCATCATTCTAGCAGCATTAAGTAAAGCAACAAATATTTTAATGGTTTTCATAATGATGTAAAACAAAACTCTGGGAAAATAAAGTAAAATCTTTTTAATTATTTTAGATTAGTTTTAAAGGGACTTTTATCCCTTTTTCCCCCTCTACTTTTGCAGAATCATCCATGAAGCGGGCTACTCAGAAGAGGAGTGTAAGCAGTACAAGGCTGTGGTCTACAGCAACACCATCCAGTCGATCATCGCCATCATCAGAGCCATGGGACGCCTCAAGATCGACTTCGGAGAGCCCGCAAGATCTGTGAGTGATTGGAAGGAGTGGGACTAGAGTTTATAGAGTTTATTGGAGATGGGGGGTGTGCTGGTTGCTGATTACAACTATGTCTTTAAAGATGAGTTCAGGAATGCTCTGAATTTTACAAACTGGAATTGCCTTCCAAATTGTCATTTTTATTTCTTCCTTGACTGCTCTTTGACCATGATTCTAATGGTGGATAATGGACACACCGATTCCCGTCTTCCCAGAACGACGGGCGGCAGCTGTTCGAACTGGCCGGCTCGGCAGAAGAAGGCTTCATGACGGCCGAGCTCGCCGGTGTCATCAAGCGGCTCTGGATGGATCGGGGGGTTCAGGCCTGCTTCAGCCGCTCGCGCGAGTATCAGCTCAACGACTCGGCGGCATAGTGAGTCACACGCTGCATAATTACCAGGTTCAGCAGATCCGTTAGTCACCCTTAGCGAGAACGCAGTGATCCTCGCAGTTTATGTGAAATTGCTGCCATTTCAGTTCAAACAAACAGAAAGGTGCTGCAGCAGCTCCGGCAGAGAGCTGCAGCATCTGTCTGGACTTTTACTCTGTCAATATTTGCCCTCCTCTGTCGAGCTTTGAAATGCTGTTTAATCTTTGACCTTACACTTCAATGCAGCAACATTCGCCACATGCTTTAAAAAACACAGTAATTCTCTCTGTAGCTAAACTGCTGGCCTAGTTTTTCCTTTGAATTTGGAGCCTTAAATTATAATATTGTACAAGAGCCTGTGGCTGTAGAATAAATCTCATCACAAAGAAGCTCTAATATTTTTTAGAAGAACAGTTTTGTTTTGGTGCTGCAGAGCAAACAGAAGCTGGTCTGTTGCAGGTCACTGGGAGATCATCGGTTCCTCTGGTCCCACTTTACTTATATCCTGGAAGTTGTTTATTACAACAAACTCGACTCAATCTGTCCTGAAAATGAAAGAAATCTATTTTCTGTGATGAAATGGACACATTTTACAAACTTACTGCACAAGCCGTTTTCAAATGAAATTAGAAACTATAGTTCTGGATCTATATCAGGTTTTATGTTATGTATGTGTTAGAAGATGAACCAAGAGGTTTTCTTCTGGGCGTTCAGCTCAGCAGCTCTGAGCCGCTTCCTGTTTCTTCATATGAAAACCGTATCATGATGCTGCCTCCATCTGTCTAATGTAAAGTAGATGTCAGTCCGTGGTTTTAAGGTGAGCAAAATCTAAAAACACCAGACATGTTTCTTCAGTGCGCTGTCAGCTGACTTCATCCATCTGTTTTAGCGGCTTTGTGCTCCCAGTTCGGACCCTGAGGGAAGCTGCAGGTACTGGATTTGGCAGAATGTGGGACGGCCCCCCAGACAGATGGCCAGTCCATTACCGGCCTCACACTTTGGGAGTTTCCAGTTGAGCTACACATTGTCCTTTAGTGAGGCGGGGGCTGGAGCACACCCACTGGGAACGACCCCCCTGCCACTACGTCCCCAACTGAGAGTAGAGATTAGATTAAAACTGGGCTCCGGTTAGTTGTGAGGCCAGAAACTTAAAGGAAGAGTTGGAACTTCTTTCAGCTTTTTTTTTTTTTTTTTTTTACTTTAACCTCCAAAATATGATAGCATGTGCTTGGAGATCAGTCACAGATGCAGAAGAAGAAGCACTTCCTTTCTCTCTCCTCTCTTTCAGTTTGTTTACATTCCTTTTCTTGTGTCTCTCTTTCAGCTACTTGAATGATCTGGACAGGATATCCCAGTCCACTTACATCCCGACCCAGCAGGATGTCCTAAGGACCCGAGTCAAAACCACGGGCATCGTAGAGACGCACTTCACCTTTAAAGATCTCCACTTCAAGTGAGAACCTCTCAGCTGATTGGCAGGATTTTTAACACAAGCACCTAATGAGCTTTTTTTTAATTTATTTTTCTTCCTGTCACTGACTCATCCCCTCCCATAGAAACTCCCTTTAAACCCGTCCAGCTGTAATTTTGTGACACAGTCTGTGAGGGTGTTGCACACATCAGCGATGACTCAGTCAGGGCCCTTTGTTAGCGACGCAGACAGGAAGTGGGGGGGGGGGGGCAGCAGGCGCGGCGATGTCAGGATAACGGAGATTGTCGCCGATTTCAGCATCACTGCTGTTAAAGCAGAAACTCCACTGAACCCATAACAATAAAAACGCTTCCAGCTGTAAAAACTCAGTAGAGTTTTCAGACTCTGGGCGACTTTTACTGACTGCTCACATTTTATTATGAGTAAAATTGGACCTCAACTGTTTAAAGGCTGTTGCAGGAGTCATGATTAAGGTTTTATTGACGTTAGACCTGATATGATCAAAAACACCTACTAGTCAATCCCAGACAAAGTAATAATAAAAAATGGCAAATAGCTTTAAGGAATATATAAAAACAGCAAACTGTACTCAGAAATGCAAACAGAGTTCTTGTCTTAAGCTAATATGTAAATCCTATCCTTATTTGGCATTTACTGCTTAAACTAATGGTAATAAAAATTAGTCTCAAATTAATACACTGAGGCTGTTAGAAAACAAAGCTGTTCATTTTAATTGAAAAGAAGAAAATGTTAAAATGCTCCTGAGTAAAGAATAAATCCAGGAATAGAGCTTAAAACACACTTTCGATTCTGCAATATTTAGTCAAAATAAATGACAGCTTTGTATGCAGCTAGTTGGTTACATGTTTACAGATGGAACAGTTTTCTTTTAAAATGCTTCTTACAACCCTTCATGTTTTATTGCCTTTCTGACACTGAATAATATTTTGCTACTTCTTCACAAGTAATAAAGAGAAGCAGACAATGACGGGTTAGCGCTTAGATATGGAGCATTTATTAATCAGTCAAAGATGGGATATTTGAGTTTCTGAGCAGTGAAGGTAAAATGTAATTTGTAGCTTTATTCTGGTATCTTAAGCAACATCCGAGTATGAATTTATTCCGCAGTGGAAGAGCTTCCAGATGTGGGAATATTTCAGGACTGAGAAATGTGCTAACGCTGCTTTCTGCCCATCAGAATGTTTGATGTTGGCGGTCAGCGATCAGAGAGGAAGAAGTGGATCCACTGCTTTGAGGGCGTGACGGCCATCATCTTCTGCGTGGCGCTGAGCGATTATGACCTGGTGCTGGCCGAGGATGAGGAGATGGTGAGTGGTGTGGCTCTCTGTTTCAAGCAGGAATGGTTATGGGTCATAGATGTAGAAACGGAAAGGAGCAGATCAGGATCTCCAGGTGTTTATGGATCACTGAGCGCCATGCAGAGCTAATGCCTTTCTTCCTATTTTTGGCTTTTAGAACCGAATGCATGAGAGCATGAAGCTGTTTGACAGCATCTGCAACAACAAGTGGTTCACAGACACTTCCATCATCCTGTTCCTCAACAAAAAGGACCTGTTTGAGGAGAAAATCAAGAGGAGCCCTCTGACCATCTGCTACCCTGAATACGCAGGTAAGGCATGCAGCTGCAGACATCATATAATAATACCTCGTAGAAGTATTCATTCGCTCTGTTCCACATTTTACGTAACCTCTCAGTGTTTTATTGGGATTGTATGCGGTGAAGCTCATCAACACAAAGCAGGGATGAGAATAGTGTTGTTTTGTTTTACTTATTTGGCATGAATTTGTATTCAGCCCCATTAGTGAAACATCTCTGCCTCAGGAGCAGATCCATTTTTGGAGGTTATGTTTTTACACAATAATTTTAGTTTTTTTTCTATTTTCAAACTCTTCATTTGAAGGGAAAGAGTCTGAGCAGGAAATTTCCGTGTGTTACCACCAATTCCCAACTATTTAGGTCCGGACTTTGACTAGGCCGCTGACCAGGCCATCTAAACCATTTGATTCCAGCTTTGGCTGTAGGTTTTGAGTTGTGATAACTTTTTAAAAGTCTGCAGGTTTTCTTCCTGCATTGCCTCACATTGAGCCAAGAGCTGCTGGTTTTAGTAAAATGTTTATCAAACTATTACAAAACATATGATGAACATATATATGATGTCTTCTGACTGTAAACCTCATTTCCTGTTGTTTTATTCTTTATTTTATACTATTTCCTCGTCTCTCTGTCACCATTAAGGAAGGCCCCTTAAAATTCTTGAAATATCACTTTTTCACAAATACTCGTTAAAGTAATCCTTTAAATATATGATATTACACATGACAGGGTTACAGGGAAGGCCACCCTTTTCAGATTCATATAAAGTATATACATATTTATTTATTTATTTATATATAATAAAGGTTTGCTGTTTCGTATGATGAATATTTCCATATGTTGCAAAGTATGCGTTTCTCCGTTTCCTGTGTTTACGCCACTGGTTTCCACATTCCTAACATCCTTCCGTCACTCATCAGGCTCCAACACGTACGAGGAAGCAGCTGCCTACATCCAGTGTCAGTTTGAGGACCTGAACAAGAGGAAGGACACCAAGGAGATTTACACCCACTTCACCTGCGCCACAGACACCAAGAACGTGCAGTTCGTCTTCGACGCCGTCACTGATGTCATCATAAAGAACAACCTGAAAGACTGCGGTCTTTTCTGAGCACGACGACGAAGATAACCTGCTTTTGGTACGAATTTAAAACCTTTTTTTTTTATCTAAAGGCTCTAATTTGGCCTCTTTTGTTTTGCTCCATGTGGTGCAGAGAGGAGGTCTGCTTCTCCATCCATCATTCTTTCATGTCTGTTCTCTCCTCAGGCGGTGGAGCCAGCTCATTGTGCATCTTTTGTAGAGAGGATGAGAAGAGGATCAGTGATGGACCAGTGCTGTACTATACGCCACTTTTAACAGCTTTATTTATGTTTCCGTCTCCGACATTCTGAATTAGCGTTATTCCATTTGTGTAGGCTGTTTGTATCAATGTAAAAGCATCACCATACTTTTTATTTTCTTCTTCTTTCCTTTTTTTTTAATCTGTTTTTAATTTCTGAGGTGTAGATTACGAATTTTGTTTGTTTTTTCGCAGTTTTTTTTCCCTTTTTTTTTCTCGCCGCCATATCTGAAAACGGAAACCATGCTGTTGGTTGGAAAAGCTCCTTTTTTCTTCTTTTCCTAAAACAAACATAAAAAAATCAGGATGGAGAGAAGGGGAACATTTCCGAGTCCAGTCTGTTGGTACCTGTGCCTTCGCATGCCTTTTACTGCGGTCGTAGTCTCGATGCTTGTTCTGTTGCCTGCTGAAGTCGTTCTATACATGCAGACGTAAACTGTTTTCATACATTAGTGTCTCTACTATCTCCTTTGTGCGCATCACTGAGCTGTCAGGAGGAAATCTCTGTGGGTTCATGGCGGTCAACATGTAGCCTCCACAATCCCCCCCCCCAATACATTCCACCCGCCATGACATTAAAGGGCCCATCGGCCAATCAGAGTTCAACCTGATATGTATATTGTTACATTTACCCCTCAAATCTGGGGGCTCTGGTTTTTAAACTGTACAAAAACATCCAATCTTTCCAGTCATTCAGAAAGCGGTTAGTCGAAGCACTGAGCGTCTATATACTCAAGTATTTTAAGTACAGAGACCAGATTTGTCACATTTTATTGTATATTTTAACATATTTGGAAGAGATGTAAGATTTCGGTGTTGGATATGAAAGCAGAACTGCAGGATGGATTGTTGTAAAGTTGAGGGTAAAACAATGTAAGCTGTCTTGGTTCGTTGATGATCTGCTTATAGACTAAGCATGTCGCGTTTTGACGAGAAGCACGGCGGTCGAGGTGTTTCTGGTCCGTATGCGAATCCAGAGGAGCGACGACACACACGCGTACAGGCCTGGATGTTTTCATGGAAAGAAACTGCCACAACTGTCGGTGTATGTGTTTGTTCTCCATGTAAAGAGAATCTTTGTAGACCCATCTCCCTTATTTTGCTAATAAAAACCATTTACAAACCATGAAGCGTTGCCATTATATTTATCTGTTGCAGCATTTAAGAGCAAGTTGCACAACTTAAATGTATTCTAAAAGGTCGGAGTTATCCAAAAAAATCCTCCAGGTTGAGCTTTATTTCATGCAAATTTAAAGCTCAAACTTTAGTCTCTGTTTAATTTAGTTAAATGACTTTACCTAAATTAAACAGTGGACAGTTAGAAATACATTTTTAACCAAGATACTGTTTTCTCTCCATCTTTTGGCAGTAAAAAGAAATTCAACAAACCTGGTCTTTTTTTTTTTTTTGAACATTTTACAGCAGATTAGACAAAGCTGTCAGAGTTTGAGGTAAACTAAGATTTGTCCAATTTAATCAGACTTCTTTGGTCAGTTTGTACAATAAATCTAAGTTTAGTGGTTGTTTTTGTTTGGTGTCTTTAAGATTTAGGATTTCACTCCTCAGGAGTTTAGGGAAGGAGTCGGCATCAAGGCCTGATCAGCCAATCAAATGCGTCCTAAGAAACAGGTGTGTCACGTAAGATCACAAATAATAAAATCAAATCCCGTATTTTAAAATTATGCTTTGTAAACTAGAGAACAGTTTTTTTTTTTTCTGGTTGATAAATTACTGGAGCTGATTTTTTAATGATATCAGGTTTGAAGTTATAGCAAATTATGAGTTGATTTAAGTTTTCTAATTGGTCTAATAAAACCAATCGTAATGAAACTTGTGACCAAGTCAAACAATTTGAGGTCATAAAATGGATATTCTGAGGCTCCAGGACACCATATGAGTTGGATGAATGATTCCTGTGGTTTTAATGAAATGTTTCAGTTCTGACTTTTTTATTTTTAATAACCTGAAAAGACGCAGTTCTTTAATATAAAAGGTAAAATCTGGTGTCTTCTGATTCCTAGCGTTCTCTAACAAAAACTGAATTATAATCTTACTTTATACTTAGTGAAACATGTTTTTGATCTGCTTTCATAGACGTCGTGCAGCAATCACTTCTAAAGAAACACGGAGCTGAAGGAAATGATTCCCTCCTAAAAATAAGCAAATATTTTTCTTCTTGTCAAATCTTGAGTCTTTATTTTTTGCTGCTAGCTGTCAGATGCTTCATTTTTTTTAAGCCTTGTGTTTCTTTTCCACACCAGGAAACAGTTTTCAGCAGAGATGATTGAAAGGTTTTGTCATACTCTGCATTTTTAGAATCGGCCTTACTGCTGTGTTTACTGCGAGACTCGTGAGCACGAAACTGGATCATGTCATGTGGCTTTTTTTTTTTTTTCTTTTAAATGACTGACATGTTTGTGCTAAAATCCCATACCTTGAATCTACTCTCCTTTTTGCCTGTTCCTGCGATGTAAAGCAGCGAGAAGGCACGTCTCGTCCGTGCGTCTTTGCATTGTAAATTTGCTGTGCCATTGCTCCTGAATGGCACCAGTGTGCTCCTGTTCCAACAGAACCACTTTGCAGAAAATGATTTGCATCGTGCAATGTGTATTCTGGGATGAAAATAGCCTGCTGTGAGAATACAGATGTCATAAGGTAAAAATGGTGTGTTTGTGACTCCAACCAGCAGACACCCGGTGTCTCCTGGTTTTGGATTTTCCCAACTTTAATGGGACTTTCTGTCTCCTCTTGCCAGATATTTAAATATACTACTATAAAAGTCAAGGTTTATAATGTCATATATGAGCAGAAAAGAAATATGCTTTTTTTCCAAAATACAGGAAAATTATATCCTATAATGAAGGTTTTATAAAATCTTAAAATTTAGCACGTGTCTGTTTTGTATTTATAGGATTAAGAGGATGTCACTGAATGTATCTGATGTCTAAAGGCGTGTCTGACTTTTGTAATGATCAGCTAAATTCAATTTCACCACCACAAATCAAATTTACCGTTTTCACCGTCCATGTTTCATCCCTTCTCTCCATCTGAGGGGACTTTAAGTCGAGTGAGTCAGGATTCGCTGGAGGCCGCTCCAGATGTGGTCAGGTCATCAAAGCAGGAACTTTCCCCTTAAAGTGAGGTTAAACCACCTGAGACTCACGGGGCTGAAATAGTTTGTGGTTTTTACTGTGATACAGAACAGTTTGAAGTTCCTTCTTGTTTTACAGTAAACCACTTGAAAAAAATTAAACCAAGAAATCTGGATTTAAAACAACAAAACTAGTAAAAAAAAAATGTACAACAAAATTTGAAACTTTATTTTCCCCTGAGCTCCCAATCTAGAATATTCTTCCCTTCATTCTTGCAATGTTCTTATGCACAGCATTTAAATGACAAAAGGAGCATGTTTTCAATCCATTATATGGCTTTTAATGAAAAGTTCACTAAATAAAGGTGTTGAGAATACTCCCAGCATTTAGCAACATATAATCAATTAAATGAGATTTAAAAAGTAGAAATGAGAATCCACATAGAGGCTCATGTCCACTTTTAATTATTCCTTGACTATTTCAAAATATTTAAATGAAAAAATAATGTTAGCTTGTCTAGAAATGCATCGCATATTTACATCCCATTGTAACATGAAAAATAAGAGAAGTTGAACAATATCTGTTGGAAATTTTCATTTCATTTAGAAGCTTTTTTCATTTTTCAGAATCAGCTTTGTTTACTCTAAAAATGCTTAAATCTTCACATTTATATTGACAGCATAAGAGAGCGTAACACAGACGCTGTCATCAGAAATATTAAAAGTTGTCATTTTTAAATTAATTTATTTATTGTAATGAAAATATATTTTTGTAATTAAAGTGCAAAGTAATTTGGATGATTCTTAAAAATGATAATCCATGATGTTCAACGTTTTGACAGGAACCCTGGATTTCATTGGAAATTTTATGAGGCAGTCAACCTTTGAAGGATGCAAAGTGACGCTAAAAAAAATCCTGCAGAATCAGAAACTAGGATTAGTTTGTTCTCTACAGAGAAGACGGGTGGCTAATAAAGAGCTGAAGGCTAATTATTGTTAGCCCTAGTCCAGCGTCTCTCAGTTCTGTTCTTCAGGGCCTTCCTGTCCTCCATGTTTTAGATGCATCTCTGCTTCAGCACACCTGATTCCAATGTTTGCACCCCCAACCATCAGGCTGCTATAAGAAAGTAGTTAAGCCTGTTAATCACCCGTTGATTTAATGCAGCTGTGCTGCAACAGGAGGATAGTTGATCATTGCTGCTGAAGGTTTACGCTTAGACTTTATTTTTAAAACATTTCTAGATGCTAAAATGTTTTATATATATATATTTAAAATATACTAAGTTTGATCTAGACATCAATGGTACATTAGATGTTCTTTAGACATCTGGGATCTTTTCACTTGGAAGACAAAACAGGTATGTTGGACCAGATACTTAAACAAAAGCATTTTGAAATGTATCGTCTCTGCTGGTTTTAAAAGAACACTTTCTGTACGGATGTATGATAACTTAAAGGGTTAAACTTTACCGTTAGCACTACTTTCTTCTTCCCTGCTCACTTTAAACAGAGGAGAGCTGTACAGCGAGTGCTGGTCATCAGATTTTAGATGCTCTACTGATCTCTGCACCCATCGTTCTGTTTACAATCAGTTGCTCTGATTTCTACTAGGATTTATCTGTTGGCTCAATCCAACTACCTATCAAATTTTCATCAGGTTTAGTGTTTGAAAAGAGGCATCCCCACAGTATGATGCTGCCCACACCGTGTTGGATGGAGCTCTGTGAAATGCTTAAGCCTGCTTTAACCTCTGATCTGTCTGCTGTTCCTTGATCTTAATTAGGGTTTATTACTCCTATTGTTTTCTAGAAGACCTTTGAGACTCACAGGATGGTGAATTTACATTAAAATTAAATCATAGAGGTGGAACATGGTGGGCTTTTTAAAGTGATTAATTTTTTCAGGTTTTATTTAGGGATATCAAATTTAAAGGAGCTTAATCTAAACGTTAAATGCATCAGATTTGTGCTTCTATTGCTTTTTCACCTTTTGTTATTTTCCCATGTCGGGCAAAGTTGCAACAATCTGGTATTTTTAACCTTTTTATTTCATAATCGTATATGGAATGCTCTGAGTCGTGTGAAGATCAGTTTGATGAATGAATATCTGTTTTGTTTTGTTGTTGGGATGCCATTTTTAATGTGTATTTCAAACAATCGTCACATTTGTTCTCTTTAACCATACATTCATCAGAGCCTCTAGTTTGCATTTGTGCATGTCTTCTCCTTGGGAGCATATTGTCTTAATGTTTGAACTCCTGTTGCAAGTTTACGGAAAAAGCAAATGAGGGAGAGAAAAAAAAATGGCTCTGGGGCGACGAGGCGGCTCCCATGGGGGCCACCAGTTGGAGGAGTTGAAGTGCGTCTGTGTGAGGTTGCATATGCTTTATTTATAGCAGCTTTAAAGACGACTGAGAGAGAAGATGGAAAGAACAAGGGGGCGGCCATGATGCAGCAGAGTAAAAGGGTGACACTGAGGTTTTTTTTTTCCCCTCCCCACCAATAAACGGCGCGTAGGGAACATTTGAAGTGTGTGATTTTTGTGAGGGAGAGCAGGAGGGTGTAAATAGATGGAACAATGGAGGCATTGAGTGCCGTTTCATTGCCGTGTTTGTCGACTGCTCTTCACTCACTCACTTTCTCTTGGGGCAGCAGTTGGTAGCAGAGATAAGACGGGCTTATCGGCTCTGCAGCCATGTTGGACAGGGTGCATTGTACCGCCACACAAGACTCCCTGTTAGTCTGCGCTGCACATTCTTAAACACTCTGGTTTGTTCAGAGCACCACCTCTGCTTCATTGTATACAGATTATTCATGGTTGACTCTTTTATCACACAAGGCCTCTATCTTCCAGGCAATTTCTATTTTCTGCTGCTTTGCCATGCATGCTGAAGTGGCCTCTCAAATAGCAAAGAGGGAGTCGGTTTTATGCTGCCAAAGATGCCTGCGGGATCAGATCACTAATTTTCCTAGAGAAGTAGACATTTCAAAATACTCTGCCATCATTGTTTTCCCTTCATGGGGCTTGTAGGTCGGCCATCTCATTTTCCAGAGATTCCCTACAGTCTTATTTCTGAAAGCCAAAGCTTATCGTCGAAGCATTACAACAATCTTTCTGATTTTTATTTGAACATGAACATCACTAACCAACACACCCAACTTCCTGCCCCTTTAGGTTGCTCTGTTTTACCACAACAGTTTATTAGACTTTCTTTCTTCTAAATTATGATTTAACATGCAGTGAAATGACGTGGTTGTAAAAACTTTGGGTTTTTAAATGTATCTGTAGGAACACTTTATTTAAAAAGTGCACCTTAGACAAACGCACTGCTTCCTTATGTGATGCATTAGAAAATAGAAAGCTTTGCCTCATTAATCTGCTCAAACATGTGAATGCAGCTAAATGTCCAGTTCTAGCATTAAGGACTGATTCTTTATCCCTTTTTTGTCAATTATAAGAGCAGAAAAAATCAATCATAACTTGAGAAAATCTTCTTCTAATGAAAGAAATGAAGCAGATGTAGATCAATCATTTATTTTTATGTAATGAGTTTTTGTTCAAACGGTTACATAGTCATGATTAATGTAATGATTCAACTGTTGATCTCTGTTGTTGGATCAGTTTAGTTAGAATTAACTGAACAGTAGAATAATCTGGGACTTTAACCTACCCGATTTATTTATTTATTTTTTTCTCATTTAACTTTGCATGTAGGATATTATAAACTTTATAATTCATATGAATAAGAGTGAACTGCATCCAGGAAGTACAATTGGACCCACCAAATGGACAATGTTCCCAAGCAAATGGCCAAGCTGGTTATAAAGTGGCTAAAAGAAAACATTGACTCCGTTATGGGGGGGGGGTAGCAACCAAATAGCCCTGATTTTATTCCCAGAGGATTTAAAAGTAGAATGACTGAAAGGTGTTTCTGGTCTAATGTCAGATGATTCTTAAACTGGTATAAATTTCTTTTAGTCTGGGTTTTTATTTATTTATTTATCTTGTATGATTGCAAAAGTCCAGAGTTCCTTGCCTCAACAAAATGTTGCAATTCAAAGCAAAAACAGAAATAATACACAAGGTTGGGAGGGGAAAAGGGCCAATAAAGAGGTAAGTGTTTCTCGGAGCTCTAAAGTATAGCTCTTACCTCTTGTTCCCATCACAAACCTTTAACAGGATTGACGGTAAGAACCCTATCCAGGGTATGAAAGGAGCTACCAGGCTGTTGCGCTGAATCCAGGCGGCCTTTTGCATAACTGAAGTCACTGCCTGACACCCGTGTAAGAATGATTGTGGTCAAATGTTGAACAAATGTAACGAACGGATGAAACTCTCAAAATAAAACTTGCATCACATGCACTACTCCTCAGGGAAAGGATGTATTTTTGTTAAACTCCATTAGGTGGGCTTTGCTTCATCCTTCTGTCCCACAAGGGATTGTGAGGAACCTTATAGGTCCTATGTGCCAGATGGGAACGTCAGGTCATTATGCTAAATGACCTATTGTTATAAAGCACCCTGCTGCTGCCTCTTCTCCTCTAAATCCTTCCTTACTGTTCAGACGTATCAGGGTGACCCCTGACAAAAGTCCGCTTTAAGTGTCCTTATCCGTTTGCTTTATTCGCAAGCAGCCGAAAGCTGGATCCAAATGCATCAAATTGTACCTCCTGTCCATTCATGGGGTCATCAGGAAAGAAACACTCGTGGGTAAGAAAGGAACAGCCTGTTTCGCTGAATCACAACCTACCAATATGGAAGCAACGGGCTGAAGCTTCCCATTAAACAAACCTAAAGGTTTGTGTCAAATATCACACGGTCAAGGGCGAGTAGTAACTAGTTGCATTTAGTTATTTACATTTGCTTGAGTAATTTGAAATCTTTTCAATAAAAGAAAATACATTTAGGGGTAGTTTAACAGCGTTGATTTTTACTTGAGTAAAAACATGATACTTAAAGGCACTTTCAGTTTTGGTTGATTTTGGCTCCCCCAGTGGGCAGAAGCTTTGTTTTCCCTAAAGGGAGACAGCATTTCCCATGAGCACTAGCGTGGATACAGACCATAGCATGATAAAACCCTGATCTCCCGGTCACCTGCAGTTTAATTACATTTCTGTTTCCAGTGGCTGTTCAAAAGATGAATAACGATGAGGTAATGAATGAGTAAAATGCAACTGGTTACAACTTGGACATTAATCTTATTGTGGTCATGATAGATTGTACAGTCCTGCTCACCATTATTGGCACCCATGAAGTTTAAGTACATATAGTGGAATATTTTCTGAAGGAAATTCAT
>JAUZNJ010000035.1:308363-330163 GCA_034780135.1 Jordanella pulchra
GATGTGTTTTTCACTCATGTAGATATTATGCCTCAGGCAGCATGACCGTATTTCCTACGGCAAAACCACATTTTATTTTTTTTTAACATATTTTAGGAAGTACGGTATTTTACCGTATTTTAAAAATACGGTAAAATCCTGCATTTAGCAAATACGGTAATAAACTGGCAGCTTTGGTTGCCAGAATTTTACCGTATTTCTAAAATACGGTAATAAACTGGCAGGTGAGTTGCCAGAAGTTTACCGTCTTTATACGGTAAAGTCTTTATACGGTAAACTTCTGGCAACTCAGCTGCCAGTTTTTTACTGTAAAATGAGGCCGTTTTTTTTACAGTGTATAACAGTACAAATACAGTGGAGTTGTGGACTATCTTGTTTCAAATAGATTGTGAATGAATTATACAAACTGTTTAAAAGTCTCAAATTTAGAGCAAACACACCACAAGGCACAATGTTTTAATGGAATGCATGCGGGACATTTTCACACGTCCACCTCAATACTTTCATCCCTTTCACCCTCATAAATGTCCTTGGTAAGTGAGTAAAATTTTTAATTAACATTTCATAGGTACAACAATGAAATGTTCAATCATAAGAACTAACTAATGTTACCTACCAAGTTACCTCCAAGCAGCTCTTAATTTCTCTCTGGGACTCTGCTGGTGGATTAAGGAAAAGGGTCTTCATGTAGATAAATGACCTTAGGATAATATGGTTATTTCCAGCTCAATATTTTTAATATATAAAAATGACATTTACAAGAGCCACCTTGATTAACACCTTAAAAAATGAAAATAACCTTTTCAAAACGTATATTATTGCTCTGGTTATCAAATTTTCAGTTGTTGTACTAATTATTTGATATTAAGGTGGATCTCCTTATTGTTATCACTATATTACATAGAAAAACATGTTTTATCCTAAGAAATGTATTTCAATTTTTTTTAAATAAAGTTTTGTAATTCTTACCGCAAGCATCCAGTGGTGGTTTTCATAGCAATACCCAAAATGAATTTGTCTTTTTCTGAGTCATTCTAAAAAACATAACACAACACTGATATAGACAATGAGAAAAATAATAATAAAAAAACATTTTTTTTAACCTCAAGTTGATTTAATCACATTTTAATTAATTTTAGAAATATTCTGCCACACAAACTTTAAACCTGGAACCTCTTTTTTAAACCAAATTCGAGATATCGCAAAGCTGTCAATTAGTGTGGCTTTTTCCTGTTGTTTCTGATTGTAGTAGTTGATTGTCTTTTGAAGGTAGGCCTTAATCACCTGAAAAGATCAATCTTTTAAAAAACGGTTGGTTTAACACAAGTCTTCTCTAAAAAATTTTTTGTATGTGTATTTAAAAGGCGTGTCAGACAAACAGAGATCCAGTGATAGAGCTAAAGTTCTAACTAGCTACAGTCATTTTCAGAAAGACCCAGTCATTTGGAAAGATTGATTCTCTCTACGAAGCAGTCCTCTTATTGGATTACGAACCTCTACAATTTCCTTATCCTAAAAAAATGACATCCCTTTACAGTCATAGGACCATTACCACCTTTTAGAGATGTTGCTGGGCGAGGGGTTAATGAACCATTGCAAGTTGGCACACAGAAACACAGAAAAAGCAAGCATAAACACACACATTCCCATTTACCTGATATACATGTTTTTCACCACAGAACTCTAAAATAAAAAAGCATAAAAGATAAATATACTGGACGCATGTGATATGAATGAGGAAAGGTTAATGGCATTTGATCTTGGCATGTTATCACTGCAAGATGGAGTGCAATTAACTGTGAGTATCTTAACTGTCAAGTACTAATACTGTTATACAAACATACAAATGTAACTAATTCTACAAAAAACTTTCCCTCAAAATATCCATATGTCTAGAAAAATATTGTATGGTTAGATGGTTTTGCAGCAAGAGCTAACATAGATAAATGTTTGTATTGCTTTTGTCTATATTTCTATAATAAAGCACAGCTGGAAATATTTTCCACACATATGTACTTGTAAAAACCAACTTAAACTAAAAGATAATGAATAAAGTTACCTCATTATTAAGCTCTTTTCCTGGACTATTTCTGGCAAAATACCAGCAGACCAATTTGTTTGGTCCAATGTTTGACAGGAGGATGTGTTTGTCTTTGTGTGTTCCACTCCAAACCTTGTTAAAAACTAAAATATTCCATAAAGAAATCTGTTACACATAGATAAAAACATACATCAAAAGTAGAATGTTGATTTAGATATTTCATGTTTCCATTTCTAATCTAAAATTAAAAAAGAAACTCCACCACTTAATGCAAGATAAACTTGAGCACTTCATACCTGTTGGGATTGTGTCAGACAGGACTGTTGCAGAAAAGGTGGTTGGAGGGGCAGGATGTGATGAGGTGGTTGTAGATTCTGTTGTTGTTATTTTATGCTTAAGCTTTTTTTCTTCTTTGAAGGGTTTTAAGTGACCAACACTAATGTTTTTATACATTGTTCCATTCTCTCCAAGAAGGGCAGCACTCTTTCCCTGGAAAAACCTAATTGTAAATGGTCCCAGAATGTTTGGCTCCAGTTTACCCCCTTTTCTTTTTTGTACTCCTATCATTTTGTCTGAAGACATTTTAGCCTACACAGTGTGAGACTTCTTTTGTTGGCTATGCATAGCCTTTTCTCTGTCAAGCTTTGTCATTAAGCCACTTTTTTCTGTATTATATCTCTAATGACATCAAGCCTCTCAATGCTTTAGCCAACATTCCCTTCCTCCATGACTTCTTCCACATTGTTAACTTCAAAGTTTAACAGCAAAGGTAATGTAAACATATTTATAAAACCATTTAGATTGTTGTTTGTTTGTTTTTTACAAAGCTTGTATTTTCCTGGGATCATTGGACAGCAGGCTTCCCTTCCAAACATCATAAAGAATGGTCCAAACATCAATGCATCCAGTGACGTTAGGACCATTCATCACTGCATCCAGATACTCCAGGTCTCTGGTCTGGAACCAACTAGTATGCACAGAGATTTAGCCTCTGATATATAAACTAAAATAAAAGATGAAAAACAAATTCCTGGCACTGTTGCCTTTGGACAGTACCATTAATTCTTTCAACTAAACCATTAGTCTGGGGATGACAGGGAGCACATAAGCTTCTTTTGATGCAAAGTTTTTGACAGACTTTCTTGTTCATCTAACAAAAAACACACAAAAATAAGAAGTCAAACAACTGAATATAAAATTGAAAACATAAAGGAATCTTATCAAATACAACTTTACCTTGTTAACAAACTCAGTGCCTTGGTTGGTTAGTATTCTTTTTGGCACCTCAAATTGGAGTACAGATTAAGTATCTGATTTGTGACCTCCTCTGCTTTCACATTGTATAATAATTTATCATGACACAGATGAACTGGTTTCAATTTGTTGTTGTTTTTATTTTACCAATTGAGTTCAAATGGTTCAAATGATTGTGAAACCTATATGGAAACAGAGGACAAAAGTTTAAAATTAACAGATTGGATGGTAATATGTCCATCTGTATTGTGCAACAGTTGTAAAAATGGAGTAAGAAGTGGTGGTCCTTTTAATATGTTAGCAGCAACAATCACTGTGAATGAAATTTCATCTTGTCAACTACATTTTCAGTGGGGCTCCTGTTGAAACTAAGCAGATGATGTTGTTCCTTGTAATGTGTACCTCCCATTGATGTTATAACTGTTATCACTACGCTGTTATCACTTCCTCTGTTTTTTGTGTTTGTTTTTTTCTGCTTTAAGAGGTCAAGAGGTTGACTTTAAGAGGGTTGAACTGTCTTTTACAAAAACATCTTTTTCTTCTCTTCTTCAATTTCACTCTTTCGCTTTGAACCTTCTCCACATTACATTTATATTGAGTAAAACCATGTGATAAAAGACATAATGCTCTACTTGAGAAAGTAAATGAGTAAATCTGATACTCTGACAAACATTTTGAGTGTCATCTTGGCGTAGAGGACAGGTTTATAAAATACATAGAAAGAAAATCCTCCAATGCCTTTATTGGGGTTTGCTCAGCTGACCCTGTATGCAGTGCTGGGCTGACTGGCAAACAGCACATTCTGATATCTGCAGAGGTATCACACATTTTAAATATTGTCTGTTTGTGTTCCTGTAAATATTTTTTGATAAATAAATTATGAGATGGATGAGAACATGAAGAATTTTTTTTTTACTTCTTGTTCAACTGACTTCAAAATGGCAAAAAAAAAGGCCATAAGATAAAACATAATTTTAACAATAAAGGTTGTGTTTCAAATGAAACACTCACTTTCTATTAAAATAAATGTTTTTCAGTGTATTTTGTATTCATTATTTAGTGGTTAGCCATATGCTGCACTATAAGATAAACTATATATTGTTGGTACAAATAATGGATATTAAAAGGTGTTGTGCATTGCCAGTACTCCTAAAAGTAAGCACTACATTTCTTAGAATTTAATTCACTCAAAAATATACATTATATAATAACATGATGATATGTTTCAGAAAAGTAACAACATTAAGAAGCATAAAAACTCCCTATGTCAATTATATTGTTTTGTTACATATTTTGTATGTAACCAAATCAGTTGAATTTTAATGTAAACGCCACACCTGTACATTAGGTGTGGGCAATATCATTGCAGAAGAAAGTGTTTTTACCAATATCTCCAGTCATTCCAGGCCAATAGAAATGCTGAGAAATGGCTTTTCTTCTGACCAGTGTGACCCCTGAGGAACTTGCATGGAAATCCTGGAATATAGCATTGGCATCTTTTGTACCACAGACTACTTTTAATATGATATTTTTTCCTTCCAAATAGATTATCCTTCATCTTAAAAATAAAAAAAAACAATTGTAGTTGCATGATAAAGAAAAAAGTATTTAAACTGTTCGTGTGCCATTCTTTCGAATGTCTTTAGAATAATGGGATTGGCAGAAGAAGAAGAATAGATGAAAATATTCAACAGGTCAAAATAATACTCACCTTCTACTTGGAAGTTAGAAGCTTTTCCATAGATTTCAGACTTTTGAGCCTTTGAGAAACCATTCCGTATGAACCATGAACTTTGTAATTGAAAATTGTATGAAAAAGAATAGGGTCAAATCATTTACCAGTTAGTGAACAAGAACACTGACCAGAAATAACCAGTATTAAAAAAGGCCAGGAGTGTGAGACTATTGAGTCCTCTTGATAACTGCACCACTTTCTCTAAACATATTCTTAATTTGTTAATTTTATTAAATTCCCATCTCCTTTGTCTCGTGTCTCGTCTTCTAGAACTTTTGTTTATACGATCTAAATTTAAACACTGCATGGTAGGAAAAAAAATACATTTTTTATGTTGACTGTATTTATATCCATTGGTAATCTCAAAGCTTAACAGTGGTATGGTGATATAGTATAAACTTTTCCCACATAATCATACCTATTCTCTGAGATTGTGGTATAAGTTTTATATCAGTAGGAGAGTATTTGTGAAAATAGGCAGGGGGTAAGGTATCTTCAGATTCCACATTGTAAGTTTAAGAATTAAAGAATCAGAAATTATGTAGAATGGTGTGGGTAGTGTGGCAAGGTGCACTTTACAGAGGACCCAGGCGCGGTTCAATCCCCAGACTCCCGGGTGAAAGTCACACGCATCGACCAGTCAGCCAATGAGATATCCCCCTTGGCCAAGTAGCCAAGGCACATGATCAGTTGGAGGCATATTGTCAGAACCCTACACTGTCACAGTAGCAAAAGCGTGAATTGCTATTCACTGAGGAGAGAATATAGTAATCAGACACTGACTGTACTGACTAAAACGAATCCATAAAGGAATAAATCGTAATTAATTAATGTATCTGTCCACCAACACTCTCGGTTTTAGGGCATCGGCATATCAGAAATATGAAAACATTGTGAATATGTTTAAAAGTTCTATTTTTGTTCATATTTCAATCTGTTTTATCAATGCATTTTTCGGCATAACACCGATCGTGCTGACCTTTCCCGAATGTCTCCTCTCTTGTAACTCACTTTCCTGTATGCATACTTTCAAAAACAACGATAGGCCACTAAATAGGTCACTAAAGCCTGAAAAAAAAATGATCCTAATAGAATTCAAGGGAAATCCAGTGTTTGGATGCTGAAACTCATCAGAGGAGAATCCAACACAGCAACTTTTCTCGAATATGCATTAGAATGCATATTAGCCTCTTGTTAACTAAAGCCAATTATACTATGAAAATAATATGAGTGTAGTGCTGCAAAAAGTAATACATGTTGCTTACCTTCTCCATTCTGTCTGGAAGGAAGAGGGAGTGGCGCCTTTCATTCAAAATACTGTCAAATTTTGTTATGTCCAGTGACTGTCCAGGGGCATATTTGAATTCAGTATTTCACATTATTAATACTGTTGAATGCTGTGAAAGTCTTGCATTTTTTTACTCTGTTACTTTGATATTACGGGCCTTATTGTGATATAACAGTGGTTTTTGATTTCAGGATTTTACTGTAAAATAAGAATTACATGCCATAGAATCAATGGACACTTTGTTAAAATATTACAGTGGAATTTAATTACAACTAGTTACTGTAAAATGATACTGTTAATTATTGTGGAAAGCTGGTAATATCTAACAGAGTGTTAATTTTGTTTTATTTTTTTTAGAAATAACGTATTTTTATTATTTATCTATTAAAAACGAGGTCTGATATTCTATTTGAAAGTTAATTGACAAAAATGTTATAAAAATATTCTTAAAGTTTTTTGTAACGGGCCAATTGCATTTAAAACAAAGCTGGCAGGTTTTAGCCACGAGATGGCGCCTTTATTCCTGACTCTCTTCTCTTGGTTCTGCAAATAGTACAGCAAATGCTATGAACCACATGAAGCAGATCAGGCGGGGTTTAAAATCCTAGTCATTAAGCCCCAATTTGGTTCCCTTTTCCTCTTTAGACTTAGCATACAAAAATATTTACACTCTGAAATCACAGAAAACATACAAAAACTAGTATCTTAAGGTGACAGTGACAAACAGGGCTTGTCAGCCATCAGTTCAATTCAAACCCTATTTCTCTGTTTGAGAGAAAATTAACACGGAACAATCAAATTGATCTAGTTTTTGGTTTGTTAAAATGTACTGCAGTAGAAATGGAGCTATTAGAAAATAGAGGCTTTGTTTTACTTGATCTTTTATTAGTTTGTTTGTTTATTTTTTATTGCTCAGATATCTTTCAAAATACTGATTGTACAAAACTGAATCTCGCTTTCACTGATGAATCATTAATAGTTCTATGCAGGACGTAAACTGGGAAGACCTTTATCATGGGTCTGTGCATTTACTTAAATCATTGAACCAAATATCTAGGCATGAATGTCAATACTAATAACATTGATTCAAATAAGCCATAGAATTCTAATGCAATAAAAAATCTAATAAATAAAGTTATCATAAAGATAAGTACAATTAATAAAAACACAAGTACAGGAGCTAAATTTGCACCAGTAACTCAACTATAGGCTATAAAGAATTATTCATGACAGCCTAAATAACTGTCTCACTATTCATAGCACTGTCCTGAGTCAAATATTTGGTTTTGCCACAAGCTAATATGATTTTACAGATTATTCTCACCATCTGCAATAGTCAGTAGCATTTGCCCATGTACTGCAAAATGATTGTTTTGCTGACTCACTGTGGCTGGCAACATCACCAGCCAACTCAACCCCTGAAACAAACTGTCCACAGTGCATTTACAGTGTGAGATGACAACCAGAGCCAACATTAAAATATTTAGCAATTTCTGACACTATTTAGATAGACCTCATTTAAAATTAGGCGCTTTGCATACCATGATAACTGTCTCTAAGTCAGGTCCTAGTTTGTAGAAAATACTGCATATAGATGTTTTGGATCATTTCGATTTTTTGAAATAACCCTTATGTTTAAATTTTCCCATATATAAAACCCTTAGATAAATAATTGATCCAGTGCCCTGCAATTGAGCCCATCTCTGTGTGTATACATATTCATTAACAAGTGGTGTGATGCTATAAGGACCAAACACTGAAGAATACTTCCCCAATGTCTGTTTCTTCAGTTATTTGTATAATTTAACTCACACCTTAGTCCTAGATATGACCCCTGACCCAAAAGCAGCTAATCCCAGTTTGGGGTCCAGGTATGGGGGCCCACAAGGTCCCCACAACATGCCATTTACCCTGAAAATGGACCCAAACGATGCATTAAAAACAAATATACACACACATACACACACACCTACACGCACACACCCACACACACACCTGTTGTGTCACACTATCCTTTTGGGAACTTCCCATTGTCTTTCATTAATTTCCCACTCATTTCTATGGTCTAACCTTGACCCTAACCATTACCAACACATGCCTATCCCAAAACATAACATAAACCCTATTCACACCTTAGTCCTAAACCTAACCCCCACCCCAAGAAGAGAACATTTAATCGTGGGGAGCAGTCATTGGTCCCCACAATTACCTATAAGTCCTCAAAATGTAGCATATTTCTGAGAAATTGTCCCCACATGGTTGCAAAAACATGGCCACGCACACATTCACACAAATCATACAGAGCAGCACCCACTTTTCTAGATACTTATTGGAGAAGTTAAGTGAGGGCAGTCTGGATGTGTGGGTGTTATTTATTTAAGTGTTTTACTTAAAGAGATTTGCCTTTCTGAAATGCAAAACATTCAGCTAGTGTAGAAATGTAAACGTTGCCTTGTTTTATCCAGAGATTAGCAGCCAATTCAATCAGGGAAGTGCTTTCTCTGCTGTATGACATAGCAACACCCTTGACCCCATCAGGACACCTCCCTAAATTATTCAACATGCCCATGTTTGATACCTATGGCTGTTACTATAGAAACCATTCCCCAAATAGCTGTAACCATGGGAACATGTTTCCTTTCTCCTACAGAGAGTAAATGGAAAATGCATCCTTTTTATGCAGTTTTTTTATATGAACTCTTGAACCTCTTTTATCATGCTCTTGTGTCTGAAGGAAAGAAAAATCAAAGTTGGAGTGGGGATTTATCTGACTTAAAATATTTTTAGATCAGTAATACTTATCAGATGTAGCTTCAATCAGCAAAAAAGGATAAAGTCTGATTATTTATTTTCCTTTTTTGTATAAAGAAAATATTTCATTAGGTACCATAGTATTACTTCACCTATACAAAATATAAAGCTATAGACAAGTTAATAAAAGCATTGCTCATTAATCTGTCATTTCTCAGACAATCCTGACTCATGTCTCTGTAATTTGATTTGCTATTTCCTATAAGCCCACTGAGAGCCCATAAATCTATTTAGCAAGTCTATTACATTATTGCACTTCTAGAAGCTCCGTTTCCTTATGTGACTCATGGGACCATAAGCAACAGACTTTTATAAAGAAGAAACTGAGGTTTGCAGATTATCTTATGTCTGTAGTGAGTGATCCTTCTTTACTCCTTGTTAGCCCATAAAAAGATGTGCAGCATGTTTAATGCAAGAGAGTAGCCTGTATTATTTAACTGATCAAAATAGTCATAAAAGCCTAATTTGGTAAAGTAGTCAACATGACCTTTAATACAATAAGCTATCTAAAATCAGTGCTAGACTAATATTCTTATAAACTGCATTTAGGAAATTCAAATAACTATAACACATACAGGCTCTCCCCAACAGAATAAATAGGCAAATTTACGCTTCAGAAAGAAAATTTTATTTGTGATTTTTAAAACAAACACATTATCACGGTATCCATTTAGGTAAAATAAAAAGTCTGAAAAATAAATGAAATTCACTACTTTTCACTATTACAGTTGATGAGAAGGTGTACAAAATAAGGTTTTACAACATTTCTCTGCCAATCCATTCAGGACAGCACATTGCCACCAATTCACCACCATACATTGGGAAAGAATGACAGCATGAACACTCACTAAACACAAGAATATACTAACATATACTTTTTTTTTTTTTTATTTTTACAGATTTTTTTTTCTTTCAGTTTTTATTATAATGATAGTGAAAGGGAAGTGATAGCTCTTCATAGAATCATACATGTTTTAGTTACAATAATACAGAGTTAAATCGTCATGTCAAAGCCAGAGACAGTGTGATTTTCTTTCGCTTTTTTAATTTTTTACTGCTTTACCTGTCTTTAAATGCAAAAATCACTGCTGGAAAAAGAGAGAAAATAAACTTGCTATCGAAAGGTATCACACTATATAATTTACAAATACCTAAAGAGGGATAGTGGATGCCTTTTAACATTTGTGGAGTGAACATTGTGGTACATAGATGCTTGGCAGCGACAGTAGTACGTACAGATATTTCCTGTGTGAATAATGAAGAAAAATTATAATAATACAAAAGAATAAAATCAGAGCAATCTATCTATATATATATATTTCTCTATATAGTGTTTGTTTCCTTAGAGCAGTACATGCAGCAGCCACTTAATGGAGTGACGTCATACTGATCAGCAAACCTTTTGGGACGTGGCAACAAGTTACAGGCAATGGGAGGGTAACCAACAGAAGCAGGTTATGAGGCACATGCGTGCCCCTTTTTTAGAAACCGTCTGCAGGAAGGTTGGTGGGATAAAGCTCAGGGAAAAAATCCCTGTGTTCCCATGATTTCTCAAGTTTTAGTAACTACTGTTCAGACAATCTATAAAAAGTCTACGCTAAATTTAAAGCGTACATAGAAGCTAGTATGTGACTTAATGTTCCTAAACAATCAAGTTGGTGAAACTTTTTTCTTTATCCCAGTTTCTACGGTCCCTGTAATCAGCACCATCCCACCATGCCTCATCTCTTGATTACCTACAAATAGGAAATTAACCACATACTGTAATATACACAAGTTAAAAGCACTGAACCATTTTGCACTTGAGAAGCATCTGACAAAGGTTCAGGGTACAGAGCCCTGTTTGTTTCTCCCTGGGCCTCGTCCACATTACTCCATGCTGTCCTCAGCACACCACAATGTTCAAAGCAGGCCGTCAGAGCAGGGGGTCGAGTGGGCGTCTGAGGATGAACGTGAGGTGGGCATGTAAAGCATAAAGCAGTTAAAGCTATGAAGAAATGAAACACCAGAACAGGAATTATTGAATCTCTTTAAAGAAAAAAAAGACATTTTACAAGTTTTACATGAGAAGCAGAATGGGTAACAAGCAAAAAAGGATAGTGATTTCAGTAAAATTTGGTTTTGTGGCAGCTTGGAACAGACACAAGCAGGTGATCATCTGTAAACTCAAGGTGTAAGGTAAGGATTGGTTGCTACCAAACATTCAAAGCAGAAAGCATTCAGCTGTTGCTGCAAAAAGGAGGAGAAGAAAAGGTGATATCAAAACTTCTCCTATAAGGTTTCTCCAGAGTCCCTTATATTAAGCCACCTCAGCTGCACACAACCTTAAGTGATGCTCAGGAGATTGTGAAACATCTCCCAGTTTTCTTTCTTCCTGTAGTCTCAGCCTCCTCAGTTGGAGTTCTTGCAGAAAATAAAGCTCTTTGTGTCTTCTTGAACCAATTATATAGAGCAATTGCAAATGGTTCTGCCTTCTCCTGAGAGAGTTGATGTACATCTGCACTCTAAGAAGTTACAGTGCAGGGCAAGAACTTGCAGTGTCCAGTTTTAAGCCAGTCTATTTTCTCACAGTTTCCCCCCACTTTCTCTTTCTAGGCCTCAGGTGTTTCCTGTGTTCATTGTCTCATGGGCAATAACTTGTGGTTTGCATGTTTGAATGCATTAGTGTGTGTGTGCATGTGGTTTCATTGAGATTTCAGGGAACACTGTTGGTAATTACCAGTGAATCTGCAGCAGTTTCAGTTTAGCCTTTAGTTTCAGTGACTCTTGTTTGTGCTATATACAGATAGAGTGTGTCCAGCTTCAGACTGCATGCATCTGTGTCATTCTTGTTCACATTTCCTCTTTTTTTCCTTGGCTGGCACAGCTTTATGTTGTTCTTGTTCAATATACTGGTCTCTTCAATTAGAGAATTCTTTACACATTGCGGTTGGGGAGCGGATAAGACAGAGGTGCCAACGTGCCCATTGGGTTAAAGGAGAATCGTAAAACAGGAGAACACAAGGACAAGTGTGGTACTTTGCTTTTCCAAAAGGATAATTAAGCAGACTCAGGGTGCATAGGCACATTGGGGCATGGAAAGAAAAAAACAATCGGTTTCTTTTGTTGTATCATTAATCGTATGAAGGCAAGCTAAATAGTTTACATAAGCATGTAACTGAAGGTAAACTACATCATAGTAAGGCCAGAATTATAAGAGAAAAAGCTTTGAAACTTAACCAGCAATAATAGATAATAGAACAATATATTCTCGTTTTACCCAGAGAACTGTGGTTGGTACCTCTGTTTTAACAACACCCTTTTCTTCTTCGCCATTAATGTGTTTCTGCTCAGCTTTACTCATCACCATCATCCTTCCCTTTATCCTTCTTGTCTTTCTTCTCCTTCTCCTTCTTCTTCTTCTTCTTCTTCTTGGCCTCCTCCTTCTTTCCAAAGGTGATGAAGTCACTCTTGTCATCCTCTCCTCCCTGGTTCTGTCTGATGGATATTATGGCCGGGGAGCCAGGAATGATGAATGCTTCTGGAGGAACATCACCAGGCTTCAAGTGCTGTGGAGGAGCTCCGGGACCACCCGGGCCGTAGCGAAAATGCCAGCTGTTGCTGTCTACGCCGGCACCCATAGGTGGGGAAACCTCTCCCCCTTCACCATCTAAAAGACACACAGAAAGATTGAGAATTAATTTAAAATCTCTTTTGAAATCAATGTATGAGTGTACATAAATTCTATATTTTTTATTTCCATTGAATGAGATGTTCCCTTGCAAGTCCATCTGTTTATATATTTTACTAGTTAAAAACCGCCTTTGCATAAACAGACTTTCTGCAATCATGGCAGAAAATGTGTCACTTTTAAAGATAGTCCATATATTTCCAATGAGGTTGAGTTCAGGGAAGGAATGCACAAAACAATACCAAAACTCAGTCATACCCTTTTTCAGTAAGCAAAGTGTTAAGAAATGAAAGGCAGCCATTTTGCTATTCCACAAAGCAATGACCTACTTGCCACAGTTTCCTCACATATCCCTTTTGCTTCTCTGATTCCTTTCCTGAGCTGTTACCAAAGGGGAGATTAACGGAACACAGTTCCATCCTACCCAAAGAAATCATGTCTGGTAAAAGATTAGTGACCTCCTTGACTACTCAGAGCATTTCAATTTGTTTTGCCTTCGCCATTACCCACATAGCTTAACATTTCAAACTTAAATTTTGCTGCAAACGTGCAACAAAAAAAAACAAAAACAAAAAACAGGATTTTTTTTCAAACGTGACATTATAGGTTACTTTCTGTTGTAACATTTAAAAAAATTAGAGTTCAAGGTATAGACTTTTGAAATGATTACCTATAAGACTGAAACATCTGCTGTTATAGATTTTTTTCTCAGTCTATTCAGAATTCTCTTCTGATTGCAATACTGTAAGTAAAATATAGAAAAATAAATTGGCAACTAAATCCAATAAAAACAGTTGTGTGTTGAAGCAGTGCACCTATTTCACACATCCCACACTGCTATTTTTCCAAAATTTCTCATGGTTTCATTAAATAAGAAAATGCCAACATAAGCTGCATTGGGCACATCTAAGTGAGACTGAAAAAAGTCACACCAAAGAGTTTTTTGCCATGGGAAAGTCCTTATTTGACTCTTATATTAAAAATCTGAGAGGGGTGTGTGCAGGTGGCGCAGTGGTTAGCGCGCACGACCCATGTACGGAGGCCTTAGTCCTCAACGCGGGCGACCCAGGTTCGAATCTGGCTTGTGGTCCTTTCCCGCATGTCTCTTAAATATTTATATTCATAATTAAAATATAGTTTTATATTTAGTTTCAAATATAAAACTAAAATATTGTCATCTTTTTTTAGCTTGTTCTCATTTCTCACTTCTTTTATCAGGATTTATGTCTCTCCTTCAGGTGAATTTTATTTCCCCTGACCTTTTATCTAATGTGGCATGGAAAACATTGTAAGCCGACACCCATCCCTCTTAGTAATTGATGCGACTCTTAATTATAGGCCATAAATGATAGTGGCAAAACGGATGTGATCAAGTTTTAACATGCTTGTCCATAAAATATAACTACCAAGCACATCAGAGACACTCATAGTTATTTTTTCATAGATATAGCTCTCTATGCATTTGCTGTCTAGACAGAAAATGTCATGACAATCTATCTTATTACAGCTTGTGATGTTTTCTGCATGTTCTCTATGTTGAATTTCATCTCTGAAGTCATTGGTCCAGCTTCCTCTTGTGTCACTGTCCCTTTATTCTTTTTATGCCTCCAGTGGGTTTTCACAGCCACTCAAATCACCCAAGCTCCATTTTGCCACATCTACTTCATTCATCCGCTTGTCTTGCCCTACCATCAGCCAGTTGGACAGTTGCAGAGAGAAATGCAGCGCAGCGTTACATAACTCGCTGAGGGGGAGGAGGAGGAGGCGGAAGAGGTGCCAGGAAGAGCATGGATGCAGTTAAAAATCTGTGGTGCTTAGCATAAAATTAAAAGGTGAAAGATGGAAAAAAGATTCTGAAGATGTGATTTGTCACAATTCTACTATGCAGAGGAACCACACCCCTTTTTATAGGGTATATTGTAGCCTGCTCTCCACAAGAACAAAGATATTTTATTGCTATTATCTCAATGATATAATGTGTTACCTATATATCTGCATTATTGTTGCATCTTAATTTATAGCAGAGAACAGCTAAGTGTCTGCATGATTTCACATGTATTCTAAAATCTGTAGAAAAGAAATAAATGGCAAATGGCTAATGGCAAAAATTTTGATGATGATGCCCATTGTTAAATGCGTTTGCCTGTGAGTACATTTTTTTGTTCAATGTGGTTTTTTTTTTGTTTCATAACATTATTTTATATCCCTAGATAGCCCATATAAGAGATTGTAAATGCAAACTTTAATGGTATAGAGACTGCTTCGAAAATCTGTCTTAGGAAGTTTACTACCATGTACTACTTGTGCATCTACAGGGTATCTCAGCATATTGTTGCAGTGTTAGAAAATAACCGTGTGAAGAGAAGGGTTTATTTTTTTCCTGATTTAAAAAGAGAAAGAACTGGCAATAGACTGAATGGCAGTGAAATCAGAGGATGGAACAAAGCTTACAATGAAAGGAAAATAAAAAAGTCAAAAAGAGGGAGCAGATGGGCTAAAGGGATTCAGGTTGCTTTTATTCTTCCCTACCTTAACTTTTGAATGAGCCATAAAGGCATCCATGTTATCAGCAGTATACCTGAGAGAATATTGCTGCCTTAAAATATCCACAGTTATTTTCTACTTGCTCCTCCTTCATATTACATACATTCCTAATAAATTTAAGAAAGTAAATTCAAAATGAAAAACAGATATTGCAAAAAATCTTTATGGAAGTTCTGATACTTATGCTTTAGTGCAGTTTTTGCCTCAAATATTCTCTCGTATTTGTCCAGTTTCTTTTTTTAACACTTTGAAATTTGCCTACTGCAGTTGGTGACTGTAACCTAATCAAAGACTGTCTTTCTCTGCATCAGTGGTCATGGTCAATGTGTCACTTTGAGTGTGAGATGCTCTAGGATGATACAGGAAACAGTAAACCTGCATCCATATCTGCAATACACCACCGCCCCTATGAAAGTAGGTCACTCTCCTGCTTCTCCCTCCTCTTTTCTCTGTTTTTCCTCTTGAATTTGTACTTTTTAAAGACCACAGTTTTTTTTAACTCTAAGCGCCCCCACCATTTGCATATTTAAATGCATTATACCTCCAATAGTCTTGTCCTTCACAAAGTGCTGCCTTAATTATTCCTCTGATTTCACCCGCTTTTTGTCCTGCACCATATGTTTGCACCCCATCCTATATACACCCACTACAGTTTCCTTCCACTCCTGCCAATATCAGGGCTGTGAATGGTTGCTATGGAAACAACATCCTTCTGTGAAGCAGTAGGACATTGGTAGGAGTCATGGTGACAGTGCTTATGCTGATGGAGAATAATGCCAGAAGCTTGCTCTCACTCCCTCTCACCACTGTCTGGTCTAACCACACTCCCCTAGCAACAGCAGCCTAATTCAGCCTCCCCTCTGTTTTACAGACTTTGTCTCAGTCAATCAGTGTGATTTAGTCACTGTTACTCCTCCTTAAACAGTCCATTACTTATACCATATTACTCATAGCCTATTTTAATTTAAATCTTTTGCATTGCGAGTCATTCATTTAACTCCCTCCTCCCCGTTTATTCCAATTTCACTTTGAAAGTTTATCTATATCTTATTTATCATTTAGTTAAGTACAATAATTGACATGTAATTTTGTTTTAACAAAAGATTTATGAATTAGAGGAAAAGACAGGGTGATGACACACAAAGAGTGATGAAGAGTTAGAAGGAAAAACAACAAATATAGTCCTGGTTCCACTAATGGGGCTCTGTCAATCTGGGCGTGGGCTGCGCACCATCTGCAATCTGCGCACAAAGCAGGCAGACAAAACACTTGGACTCACTTCGTCTAACAGGCAGTCAAATAAAGGGCCATACATACATAAAAACAAGGCTTGGAATGCCTATTCAAAATCAGAGGTGAGGGAAACATGGGCGTTGTCAGCTGCCTCAGGCTCACAGCAGAGACAGCCCCCTAACAGTAATGCACCGATCCTTAAACAATGCCTTCAAAAGAAGATACAATAAGGAAAGAGACCACCTAACAAACAACATGATTCAGTTGTAAATAGCATCGCCTGGGACTCATACAAATCTGTCTGGTCAAAGTAAATCAGTATCTTTATTTTTCCATGTCAAAAGAAAAGCCATTCTCTTGATCATCATGAATGCAGATCTATAAGGGTTTTTTTTTATATTTCTACCACTGTGAACCCTAAAACCTTCCTTTTCATATCCTGATATTCATTTGGTTTTACTTATTATGTAACATTTAGCTATTCCTATCCTTAACCTGACCAACATGGAGAAAAGGAAGGGACAACCAGCCTTCAGGTTAAAATGGGGTTAGTGTGTGTGCATCTCAGACGTTGACATCCAGATGAGACCACCTTAAGCCCTGATCTCATAGCCACTGATCTGCCCCAAGGACGTCACTGCTGTCTGTTGTGTACTCTCCCTCTTTCTTACTGTTTTCGCTCTCCATTTTATCCCTCATGTTTTGAAGTGCCTGCAAGCTTTAAGTCCTCAGCCAAGGCATGAAATCGATGGTGTAGCGGAGGAGGTTGTATGTAAGTGTGGATGGGAAGAGACAATCATTAGCGTAGGCGGTTTGTCTGCATTCATAGTTTACTTCCTGTTCTCTAAAATGAACATCAAGGGACCCAGCTTTAACAATTCCGTGATCACAACTCAATGTTGAGGCCCTGCTTCAGTATAGGTTTACAAATGGCTGCCTTTTTTTATTTGTATCTTCCTTTTATTTTCTTCAACATGATTTTTAATTTAAGTTGAAATACTAGTTAGCCCAGTTTCCATCAACAATAGTGCAGCAAAGAACTAAGCTTTCTATCAGAGGTATAGTGTGTAAATGTAATTAGAGATTATTTAGCATCATAGAAATTTGAAAGAAACATAGGGGTCACAATATTAATGCATTAACTTTGTAACGGTATTTAAAGCTGGGTGACAAATTAATAGAAAATAAAGGTGTCTTAATGGTGCATGGGCTTCCAAAGTATTCTCAGAACTTTTTCAAATTTTTTGGCAGTTTGTTGTATTAACATGGACAGAAGAGAGACTAACAGAGGCAAGAACACCAACAGAAGACAACACTTGTCTGGAAAACATGTTTAGTACGTATATGTTTTAACTCATTGTCGAAGAGAAGAAATTGATCCATGCAACACTTTATATGTACCTAACATGTATAGATAATTCTCTAGTAAGCATTCATATCTCTCAACAGACTGCTGGTATTTTAGAGTTTTAGTGAATTGTCCATGTTGCTGTTTCAAATGTTTTCAATTTTCAGTTAAATTGTGGTGTATGGATCATATTTCACCTTTAGCTGAATGCAAATGAGAAAAAAAAGGGGTAAAGCAAGCATCAGTAAGATGTAGAGCAGGTGTTTAACAAAATTTCCAAACTGATAGCAAACATTCTGATGTAGTTTGAATATTTGGTGAATCATTTTTTTTCTAGACAAAATTTAAAACTACCTAAATCAATTTCATATACTTAACTTTAAAAACGTAATAAAATAATACAGAAAATCGCTGCTTGAAGTTCTAAATCTATGATTTCCTGTGTGTGAGAGTGCAGAGCTCAAGGAACAGAAAAGACCAACATTAAATGGAGATCCCATTGATATTTGATCTCCATGTTTGTTCTTTGTGGCTCATTGATTTATGTCTCCATAAACATTTTGCTGATAATCCAGTCAACCGCTCTCTTTCTCTCACTTCCTTTCTCTTTCACTGTTTTTTCTCTGCTCTCTTCCTGCCCGAAAGCAGAGACATCCATCTATAATAAGACAAAAAGTCTCCGTTCTTCTCGCTTGGAGAGTGAGACATGGTAGGGGTGAGACAAGGCAATCCCATATTATATCATAGTTATTTCATGATCTAATTTTAATACGTTTTTAATCCTCAGTTATTAGTTAATATTGCTCTAAATAGTGACATTGTTTTTTTCCATGACTTATCAACTAAAAGAATAAAAGCAGTGTTTTCAAAATGAAAGACCAGACTAGCGCTGACTGTGTTATGTTTTTGGTGTTAAATTTACTAACGAATTTTTTAACCGCTTTAGCTATAAGGTGAGAATTGCTTCACAATTTCTTACCAGCAGCACTTGATGCAGTGGGCCAGTTCTGAACCAGCACTCCTTGGGCTCCCTGCATGACTGAAGACTCTTCCATGTGCACAGAACTAAAAATAAAAAGACACATTGACTAGTTAAAAAACAGGTTATTTTTATACGTACAGTGTACTTTATGCATATCTAAATTAAACACCATCAGTAAATATTACTTTCTATTCAGCTATTGCAAGTTTAGACTCTTATGTAAAATAGTAAAATATAAAAATATCCTAATACCGCATGTCTTTAACTCTTTTTTGTTGGCATCCAAAATGCAATGTATGTAGAAAGAAAGAAAAAAAGTTTTCAAATAATGGAGGCTATTTTAGGTGCTACATTTTCTACACTTATTAATATCACAGAACCTTTATGACATATTTATAGAAAAACAACTCAGTAAACATACTTTAGATATAGTCATTGCCAGCCCTTCATGGAAATCCCATTGAGACGTATTCTAAACTCTTTCATTTATTTTACATTTTTGCATTTTCCATATACAAACAAAAAAGTTAGGCATACATTTATGCTCAGCTTACCAGTGTCAACGTCTTGTGCTTCTCATGGTTTTTCCCTATTTTTTTAACCCATTGCTCATTGAGACTGGACAGAAAATAATACCTGTATACTTATATGCAATGGTTGAATAGGACACTACATTTAATTATTCCTACATTCATACACTGCCTGGCCAAAAAAAAGTTGCCATCAAAAAATGGCCACTCTCTCTAATATTTTGTTGGACCGCCTTTAGCTTTGATTACAGCCCGCATTCACTGAGGCATTGTTTCAATAAGCTTCTGCAGTGTCACAAGATTTATTTCCATCCAGTGTTGCATACATTTTTCACCAAGATCTTGTATTGATAATGGGAGTCTGACCACTGTGCAAAGGTTAAGGTCTGGACTCTGTGGTGGCCAATCCATGTGTGAAAAAAAGATGTCTCATGCTCCCTGAACCACTCTTTCACAAATTGAGCCCGATGAATCCTGGCATTGTCATCTTGGAATATGCCCATTCCATTTGGAAAGAGAAAATCCATTGATGGAATAACCTGGTCGTTCAGTATATTCAGGTTGCTGAACCTAGACCTGACCAACTGCAGCAACCCCAGATCATAGCGCTGCCCCCACAGGCTTTTACAGTAGGCACTAGGCATGATGCGCCCATCACTCTGGAAGAGGGTCAATCTGGACTCATCAGACCCCATGACCCTCTTCCATTCCTCCAATCTTTATGCTCCCTAGCAAACGGAAGCCTTTTTTTCTGGTTAACCTTACTGATTAGAGGTTTTCTTATGGCTACACAGCTGTTCATTCCCAACTCCTTGAGTTCCCTTTGCATTGTGCATGTGGAAATGCTTTTGCGTGAACAATTATACATACTCCGGAGTTCTGCTGTTGTTTTTCTTCAATTTGATTTGACCAAACGTTTATGTAATCGCCGATCACGATCATTCAGGATTTTTTTCTGACCACATTTCTTCCTGGAAGACAATGGTTCCCCACCATCCTTCCAGTTTTTAATAACGCATTGGGCAGTTCTTAACCCAGTTCTAGTAGTTTATGCAATCTCCTTAGACGTTTTCTCTGCTTGATGCATGCCAATGATTTGACACTTCTTAAACAGACTAACGTCTTTTCCACGACCACAGGATGTGTCTTTTGCCATGGTTGTTTAAGAAATGAGGAGTTACTTATTGCATCAGCTGGGGTTAAATAACTTGTTGCCAGCTGAAAGATAATCGCCTATGCAGTACTTATCCAATAGGAGGCTTGTACCTAATTGCTTAGTTAAATCCAGGTGGCGAGGTTTATTTTGGCTAGGCAGTGTATAACGTTGATGGTGTAGCCACAGCTGCTCTGGGGCAGACAAGCAGAAGCGAGGCTGCCTTTATCACACAATTGGTGGTTCTGACCACCAACAAGCCAATGATGTAGTTGTGGTGTTTAGCCCAAGGACATGGGGACTAAGAAGGGTTCAACATAAAAACCAATCAGCTGCAGGACAACCCCTACCTCCTAAGCCACCGTCGACTATGGACATTAATTTCTAAATGTTGCCTTGGCTGATTGAAGTTTGCCTTCATTTCTAATAGATAAATATAATTTGAGTAAAAACTTTATTTTCAACACTGGCTGTTTGCTAGGGGATTTTGTTTGGTAGTAAGGTGAATAGCTGCCTAAGCCTAAAATATTTTGTAGTCTCCATTTATTTCCCAATGCCTTGTATTTAACTTTGTTTTAACCTTTCCCTCAATTCTGATTTGTTTTCCTGTCTGTGCTAAAGAAAAGCACTTGCTGCTGCCAACACCTGGTTTGTCATGTGGATGGTAGGTTCAGGGTGATGTATGGTGTTAATTTATTTTCCTCCACACAGAACATTCAAAATGTTTGCCTGGTTCATAACCTGGCTATTTGCAAAGTCTTTCTTATTAATTTACTTAAATAATAGCTTTCTTCCTGCTGCTCTACTATAAAGTCTAGGTTTTGGTAGACTATAACTAACAAATTTCATGTCAACATATTCTCCCCCAAGAGTTACTATGGACATCTCAATACCTTATCTCACTGCTTGGCTTGTCAGGTTGGATGGACAAATATCCCTTAGTAGGTTTGCAGTCATGGCATACTCTTTTAATTTTAATTTAATGGACTGAGTAGTAACCAGCTACATGTTTAAAGCTTGGGACAATTTATTATCATTGAACCCTACTTAAAAATGCTCCACACCCTTAACCTTTACCTGTCAGTTGCAGTCCTTGGCCTAATGCTGCTTGTTCTGCATTGTTCTCTAAGGACAAATACACTCCTGATCAAAATCTTAAGACCAGTCAAAAAATTGCAAGAATTTGCATTTTGCACTATTGGATCTTAAGA
>JAUZNJ010000035.1:341236-425605 GCA_034780135.1 Jordanella pulchra
CTGGGGTTCAAGGAGACAGAAGCAGACAGACAGAAAGAAGCAGAGATATAAAAGGTAACAGTCATCCAGCTCCACAGCTTGTGTGAAATAAGTATTAGGCACATATTCACTCAGCCGGCATTTCTTTCTTTCTTTGCAAAGACAATGAGAACCAGACGATCATAGCATGATGTTCAGCTCTGTTCTGATCTGGAACAGTTTCCAGCCTCTAACTTAAAGTCAGAACAGCAAAAATAGAGATTCCAGAAATTATTCAGCTACTCCTAGTCTGCTTCCACACCAAAAAGAGAAAGGAAAGAAAGAACATAACGGCAAAAAGACAACAGACAACCAAGGTAAATATTTAAAAAAGCTTCAGGAGGAGCGGGTATCCTTTAGATATCCATGTGTACGGAAGCCTAAATATATGGTAATTATACAATATTATTCTGGCTGGTATATATCTGTAGCTGCAGCTTAGTATTTAGTATCAGTGTGTATCTGTGCACGCCTGGAACCAACCAAAACCTCTGTTTACTGTAAAAACACCATGACTCCTCCAACCTGAGCCTCCAGTGCTCCAGTTAGCCTAAGCATCACTCCAGCAGTGCTGCTGCAGTAATTATGCAGCTTTGCCAGGAAACAAGATTTGCTTTAATGTTTGCAATGCTGTTCCTTTGGCTATTATGACTTTTGGCTTCCATTTATGTCACATTAGAAGCTGTGTTTGAATTCCTTGGGTATCTCTCTGATGAGGTCATGACGTTGTGACGTGAAAAATAAACAATACTTGTACATTTAAGCTTCCATACATCTATAATATTGTATACAGTAGAATGAGAGGATAAGTAACAGTAAAGATGCTGAGTGGAGTGTATCAGTCTGAGGCTTTAGTTAGTGTCCTCATAAAGCATCTCTGCACCTCTTAACCAACAACCCACCCCGGCGCAGGTTTAGTACAGAGTCTGAGACACGGTGGGACACTTCATTCCACAGCTGGGTAACAGATGCTGTGAGCGCACACTCTCAGAAGCATCCAGGACTATTTCTCATCTCTGGCTTCACACTGTTAACCTTTGGAAGTATGTTTGCTCATAGCTGACTGTCTGCAGACATCTATGTTAGCATGGAGCAGGGAAGCATTCTTTTGTGCAACTTTTTAGTCTTTTAACCTTCATTCAGGATTTGTTTGGATGCATGAATCTTTTTGAGGGACTCAGACATAAAGTAGACTCACTGGCTTCAGTCCTCATTTAGTTGCTTTTTATTAATGTTTATAATCATTTAGTGATTATTTGTTTGGTTTTGTTCTGAGTTTTATTCATAGTCCACTTTTAAAACCGACTCACTTTCATCGTACGACACAAAGCTTACTCACTGAAGGGTTTTTTGCTTCTCAGAGATGCTGCAGCGTCACACATGACCAAACGGTGGGCCGGTTCATGCTTGGCTGCTGCTCAGTTGCACCATCTTTGAATTATCACCAATCACATCTCACCAGAAAGCCATGGTCTGGAGGGATTCTGTCTCCCCCCTTATGTGCAACATGTCCTTTTTCACACATGCTCTGGCTTATTTTCTGCGGTTTAATTGGATTTAGAATAATTTTCTGGTTTTGCAGAATTGCAGTTCAACCGACCATACTGATGGTGGATACCTTTTTTTGTTCCTATAATAGACATTCCCAGCCTGCTACTGTCTCATTCTTCATTAACATTTCTTTCTCCACCTCCTTACTTCAAAAAACACATTTTTCCATTCACAAAATACTCAGGATTCACCTTGTTCAATTTCCTCCTTCCTTCCCGTCTATGATGGAAACATAAGAAACAGCTCTCTGATGTCTTGGAGTTGCGCTTGCAGCAGTAAATCTTGCAGCAGACTGAATCATGCAGACATAGAAAATGTGATCTAACAGCGGCCGGTTCCCCTGTTTGTTCTGCACTAATAAATCCTTGTTGAGAGGATCTCTGTTCGTGCTGCACGGCTCTGCCAGCTGCTGCCGAGTGTTGCACAAATCTGACAAGAGCTGAAACATAGGCAGCATAGTCTTCAGTTGGGAACGAGACCCTGGTCAACAGCTGCTTAGATGGGTCTGAAACAAAGATCCAGATAAAAAACTGATGGTCCTGTCAGAGAGCTTTTGTCTTTACATATTTCTGAACATTCATTTTTTTGTTTGTCCACAGTCTTCTATAATTTGTTTTGAAGGAAGCTGTACTTTAAATGTAATCAATAATGGTGCAGTGTTGTTATTTTCTCTTATGTTGTTATTTTCATATGCTTCGCTTGTTTGCTGAATAGTTACATTTTCATTTTATTCAGTTTTGTGTGTGACCACATGTTAGCGTTCATGTTATGTGCTTCACCAGTGAATGTGAGCCCGACACTGGAGGCTAATGGAGATACAGACTTTAGTTTTAATCAGGGCACAATTATTACAGAAAAGTTCAAATTGTCTAACAATCTAAAATATTATCATTTGTCTTTTAGCAACCAGACTTATTTATGTTCCTAGACTTATTTATAGGAAGAAATCTGCTTCTTTTTAATCACTAATGAATGAATACAGGAAGTTGATCCTAGTCCTGCTTTTATACCTGAAATAAAATAAAGGTTTGATCATTTTTTCAGTTGAGCCCCCAAAAATTAGAAAAGGAAAGAAAATATTTTAGTGAGACAAATGTGTAAAATAATTAAAAAGTTTTGGCTCTAAAATAATTCACACCTTTCTTTTACTTAAAAAAATCTGACTTTAATTTAAACAATGTATGCTGATATTGTTTAGAGAAGGTCAAAAAAAAACAATTTATCTTTCAGCTGATTCTACATTTCTTAAATTATATTTTTTGGCCCTCAGGAACATTTTTCACTTGATGTTTTTGACCAAGATGTTAAAAACTCTAAACACCTCACATCTACTTGTTTTTCCATTGTTGCATCCAAATATTCTATTCTATTCTGTTCTGTTCTGTTCTGTTCTGTTCTGTTCTGTTCTGTTCTATTCTGTTCTATTCTATTCTATTCTGTTCTATTCTGTTCTGTTCTATTCTGTTCTATTATATTCTATTCTATTCTGTTCTATTCTGTTCTATTCTATTCTGTTCTATTATATTCTATTCTATTCTGTTCTATTCTATTCTGTTCTATTCTGTTCTGTTCTATTCTGTTCTATTCTGTTCTGTTCTATTCTGTTCTATTCTATTCTATTCTGTTCTATTCTATTCTGTTCTATTCTATTCTGTTCTATTCTATTCTGTTCTGTTCTATTCTGTTCTATTCTATTCTGTTCTATTCTGTTCTATTCTATTCTGTTCTATACTGTTCTATTCTATTCTGTTCTATTATATTCTATTCTATTCTGTTCTGTTCTATTCTGTTCTATTCTATTCTATTCTGTTCTATTATATTCTGTTCTATTCTATTCTGTTCTATTCTATTCTGTTCTATTCTATTCTGTTCTGTTCTATTTTATTCTATTCTATTCTGTTCTGTTCTATTCTGTTCTATTCTATTCTGTTCTATTCTGTTCTGTTCTATTCTGTTCTGTTCTATTCTGTTCTATTCTATTCTGTTCTGTTCTATTTTATTCTATTCTATTCTGTTCTATTCTGTTCTATTATGTTCTGTTCTATTCTGTTCTATTCTGTTCCATTCTGTTCTATTCTGTTCTATTCTATTCTATTATATTCTGTTCTGTTCTGTTCTGACCTGTTCTATTCTGTTCTATTCTATTCTGTTCTGTTCTGTTCTGCTCTATTCTATTCTATTATATTCTGTTCTGTTCTATTCTATTCTATTATATTATATTCTGTTCTGTTCTATTCTGTTCTATTCTGTTCTGTTCTGTTCTGCTCTGTTCTATTCTATTCTGCTCTATTCTGTTCTATTCTATTCTGTTCTATTCTTTTCTATTCTATTCTGCTCTATTCTGTACTATTCTGTTCTGTTCTGTTCTGCTCTATTATATTATATTCTGTTCTGTTCTATTCTGTTCTGTTCTATTCTGTTCTGTTCTGTTCTGTTCTGCTCTGTTCTATTCTATTCTGCTCTATTCTGTTCTATTCTATTCTGTTCTATTCTGTTCTATTCTATTCTATTCTATTCTGCTCTATTCTGTTCTGTTCTATTCTATTCTATTCTGTTCTATTCTGTTCTATTCTATTCTGCTCTATTCTGTTCTGTTTTGTTCTGTTCTATTATATTCTGTTCTGTTCTATTATATTCTGTTCCGTTCTATTCTGTTCTATTCTGTTTTGTTTTGTTCTGTTCTGTTCTGTTCTGTTGTATTCTGTTCTGTTCTATTTTGTTTTGTTCTGTTCTATTCTGTTCTGTTCTATTCTGTTCTGTTCTATTCTGTTCTATTCTGTTCTGTTCTATTCTGTTCTGTTCTATTCTGTTCTGTTCTATTCTGTTCTGTTCTGTTCTATTCTGTTCTATTCTGTTCTGTTGTATTCTATTCTGTTCTATTCTGTTCTGTTCTATTCTAACCCTGTTCCAGATACAATGAGGCCCTAATGGAACCTGAGGGCCATCCTTTTAGGCAGACATTCAGCCTGGTTCTTTCACAGATCCTAGAAGTTGTCCACAGACTCCCTGCCAGGTTCTCTTGGCAGACTTTACAAGGGATCAACGTAGCTACATTTACCCATAGACGGTTCTAGATAGGGGCCAACAGGCCCCCCGTAGAACTGCTCCTTGCCCCTGTTTATGGCCCCTCTACTGAAGACATACTCTATCCCTCTCCTCTGTTATGTGCTGATGTGGAAACTGTAACGAATTGTCTACCTTTATAATCTATTTTAATGATTTTTAAATCATTGAAAGGTGTTGCCCTTTTAGCTTCACCCGTATTGAGAAGGGATCACAGTTTTCTGTCATCTGTTAGATCAAGGTTCTGCAACCTGCAGCTCCAGAGCCCTTAGAAACCTTTGGCTCTGTGGCTCAAACGATGAAGAGCTGTTTTTGTTTTTATTCTGAGCCCCAATAAAATAGACCAATGAGCTATACTTGACATTTACTCTAAAACAATTAGAATCTACAGGTAATATGTAGGATTTCTGGTGTCTTATTGGCCTTCCTGATATTAACTAATGTCGGTTTTTGTATTCTAATGTGTTTCGTGTGTGAAAGGCCTCCTCTGCTATTCAATATCAGTAATGATTCATCTGATCTTTTCATTATTATTCTGCTCTGTGAGTCACTAAAGGAGACTCAACAAGAAGAGCAAAGCAGATCCAGATATATTAGCAGGATGATCTAAAACGTTTTTCATTAAACAGGAAGCATAATTAATGTCTAACATGTCACTTCTGTTTATAAAGATTAATAAAATAGTCACATTTGGGGGGAAAATCCTGAGAATTTTACGGTTTTAAGATTATTATTATTTTAACCATCTTGACATCAATTAAATTTAATTCAAATAATTTATTTTATCAGCAGGATGAGGTACTTCACGGACAACGATTAAACTTCTCTCACATTAAAGAGGAAGTTAATCTAATCCAGGATAATAATTTATTTTTTTTTAGATGTCAGCCTGTTTTTTAGAAATTAATTTCTCATTAAAAGCCTGGAGACTTACCATGGAAAACTAAGAAAGGATCGATTGCATTGAAAGATGAGATCAGCGTTCCACAGAGGACTGTTAGGACGGAAGATCAACAAACTAAAATAGTATTTCTGAAATAAAAGAAAAATTGATGTCCTAAAATGCATGAAAATGCTCTAATCTTTTAGTTCCCTGTCAGTGACCTTGGAGTGAGTCACCAGGACATTTTCAGTGACCCGAAACATCCACATGATGTTCTTCACAAACTGTTTAAAAAGCTTAGATTCACTCATCACACCAACGCTGACCTTCCACCCAGCAATAGAGGCGTTAAAATCGAACCACCTCCACCCTGACGGAGAACCGCTGGGAGCTTCATGGCCAGGGGCCAGAGGAGCTCTGCTGTGTTCTAAAGGTTAACTCCTCTGCAGCACATTCTGCTCAAAGAGCAGCGAAACGCCACAAGTCGTAAAGAGACGAGCTTCATGAGGCATAAAGAGGCTCAGAACAATCGACTCTCAGCCCACAATGCTAACCTGATCCATCTCTCCTTCAAACCCGCGGAAAACAGAAGCCTAAAGTCTGCGTTTAACTTTAGCATCATGATTCTACTAATGGAAGCTAACAGGGTTCTGGACCGGCCCAGAGTTCTGATTGGAATCTGATGCAGGGAATTTTACATTAGCTCTACTTTTTAACAAGCTCTTCTCAAAGTCCTGTGCAAAATGTTATCAGCAATTAAAGGAAGGTTTTGATTTTCAAACAACCTGCAAACAGAAGAAATTGAAAGAGTTGAAAGGTCTTACAGTGTTATCTGTGGATGGATGTCTGTTTCATTTCCTGTTCGAAACAAACTTCTGGGCTGAATGGAAACAGTTTGAACTCTGGATCAGCAGAGGGATTCATTTCCAGCTTAACTGTGTGCATAAATAGATCATAAATCAGACCGTGAGGATTTTTCTTTAGTTTAAATGTTCTTCGCCATCCTTCCACGTCTGTCTGTTCAGTCTGGCATTTAACCCTGAACTTAAAGAGAAAAAACATCTCAACCGTTTTTTTCCCCCATTCATATTAGAGTTTTATTAAACAGGGTTTTAGCTGGGATTTAAAGTATTTTTATTGTGAAAAGGCAACCAAACTGTGTAAAAAAATCTTTATATTTCTACATTAAAAATGTTTTATTTTTATCATAAAAAACTAAATGTCAGTTAAGTCCATAAGCTGATACGTACGCAAATACAAAATTTAACAATTGGCCGGTCTGAGGAAGAGGAGGGGTCTGACTGTGAAGAGTTTAGACTGCTGGGCAACGAACTCCCAGCATGGAGCCGAGGCGGCTCCACATCGGCTCAGGTCGGCAGGTTTAGGAGACCTGGAGGGACCTGAAAGGCCCTCAGATAAAACATGTGCACAGTTTAGGAACAGTTTGAAGAAAAGTGGAGACACTGGGAGGGTGAAGCAGTTTTAAACCTCTGAAATGGAAGGAAAAGCTTCGTTCAGGTGGTGCCTGTGATTTCAGCACCATAATTTATTATCCAGAGATGTGATGCACTGAGGGCTTATTTCTGAACATATAAACAGTGACACTCAGGCAGCCATAATTTAGAAAGGAAATAAAATACAGACAAAGAAAAGATTCAATTGTTTTTTATAAATATTTTTTACCTTAGATGAATCCATTTATGTTTATAAAAGAAAAGTGTTTCCTACAGATAGAATCCAACTTCATTTCTGATCTTTAGTTAAACCTGAGAAAATAAACAGCGAAGCGAACTGTCATCCCATCTTTAAGAAATGTCCCAGTCATAAGGAATAAAAGTAAAGGCTACTAAGCAGAGTGTGTGTGAACGGCTTAGCTGCACGGTGAGAGACGCAAAGCAGGGATGGTATAAATCGTGGCGTGTTTGAAGGGGGGGGGTTCTGTGGTTGTAATGGCCCTGATTCAGGGGCTTTAGCTTTGCTGTAGCTTCCAGTGACAGAAGCAGCCGTTAAGAGGCCCAAGGTGTGTTTAGAGTTTGGGAGAAACACAGCGTCCCTCGACCACCTGCTGGGATTTATGATATGATTTCATCTTAAGCTTGACTTGTAAATACAAAGAAAGGTTTGGTTTTCCCTGACTACAGCTGCCTCTGCTCCAACCACATAGAGGAAAGTATTTCAGTTTTACTCCTCAGCTTGTAGCAGCATCAGCTTTATTAAAACTGCTTGTATTCTGTTGCGTTTTTGATTCAGGTCATTGGACTCTTCCTTTCAATTTCAGTTATATTTTCTGTTTTTAAGTTAGACTTGAAAGTTTTAATGCTGAGCTTTAAACCAAAACTACTGTTCAACTGAAACTTTTTCAAGATTCCTTTTTTCTGTTGTTGTTGTTGTTTTTATCCTGTTGTTGGTGTTAGATTGTAGCTTTTCTCCTTAAAGCATCTTTTATTAACATGTATGTAACATCTGGAAATTCTTTGGTAATATGTCATGATTTAGTAATAACTTTAAAAGAAGTGAGAAAGTGTAATACATGGTTTATAAAGACTCACTAAATGCTTTTTTTAATCTTCTCATTGTGGATATTAGCAGCTTTTTTATGAAGAACTTTTTTGTAGAGTTAAAATATTTTTCCCCCTTACAATGAATGGGTGTTTTCTTTGGGTATTTATTTATTTTTTTTCAGATTAGCTATAGCGATCTATTCAGATTAGCCATAGCGTCTAACTGTAGCGTCTAGAAGATGCTACGGTAAAAAATTAAGGCCAAGTTGGACATGAAAACACAGTCGCCCAGGATTTCATTTCCACAGGTTGTGTTTGTTTTTTTCATCATATTCAATACAATCTTCTAAGCACAGAAGAACCCAGCAGCAATCACTGTGAAATATACTGCGAATATACAGACATGTTTACTCATTAAGGATGTTTTGCAGGGTTAATGTTTTCTTTTTTAGAAAGGAAAAGGTGTGTGCATTTTGTTTACATAAATGCATGAACAGATCCCCTTCATAAATGGTGCGACTTAACCTCCCTTCCCCTCATCCCGTCAACAGCTTCATTAGCATTTATTTCTACATCTCTGGCTGGCGCTGCAAGTCTTGGAATGTTTTCCTGGTACCAGAATTCTTTTATTTATAATTATTTAATTTATGACTAATCTAAATGTTAAACAGATGAAATGATTGGTTTTCAGATAAATGTTACTTTTACTTTGTCTGGAATTATTCTCCACCCAGGTGTTATTCTAGATGCCAAATATAGCATTTTCTTGCCTGATTCTGTGTTTTTTGTTGGGGTTTTAACTGATTGTCCATCTCTGCATCGTCAGGCTGCATTTGAGTCTCTTAGAAAGTGGTTGTTTATAGACTGGAGGATGACTTCTGTCAAACCAAAGCAATCCAATATAGCACTAAGAAAGGTCTGCTTATGGTAACAAGGCACATGCTGTGACTGTATAAAATGTAAGATAACGTAGCATCTGTTTTCAGAGATTTTAAGAAATGCAGCTGAAAAAATACATTTATTCCAGTTAACTGTTAAATAACAGCAGTCGCTTAGAGAGTCAGTCAGAAAATAAGTGAAGTCGGATCAAGTATCCATTTCATAGATGCAGAGCAAGAGCGAGGAGAAGAATGATGGGGAGGAAATTCAAGCCACTCCTTGCATTAATCATTATGATGGACCTCTGGAGAGGATTTCACAAAAAATAATTCTTCATAAAATCAAGAAGATTATGCATAATGAATTGAACTAGAAATCTCTGAGTGGGAGTAAGGCTTTACAGAAAAGCACTCTACTTTTTCTTTCAATCGATCTTATCATCATCAGTTCATCATCAGTATGTTGTTAATTAACTTGGAATCCTGCCCTAAGGTCCATCTTTTTAGGTCTAAAATTATCATAATAAAAACAACTTTCCTAATTACAGCAAAACAAAATATGAAAAACAGTCAATAGCAGCAAAACCTGCTGAAAGTCTAGTTAAACCAAAAATAATTTAGACTGGAGGCTTGGTGATATGGAGTTAAAATGTCACAATATATTGTGATACTGTTGTGATAACCATACAGTAAAACTGAAGGTTTAAAAAAACTCTTCTTTATTTTCTCCAAGTTTTTCTGAAGGAGTTGAACAGCTGTGGCTGCATGCCATAGCAATGCCATAGCAATGCCATAGCAATGCCATAGCAATACCATAGCAATGCCATAGCAATGCCATAGCAATGCCATAGCAATGCCATAGCAATGCCATAGCAATGCCATAGCAATGCCACAGCAATGCAATAGCAATGCCATAGCAATGCCATAGCAATGCCATAGAAATGCCACAGCAATGCAATAGCAATGCCATAGCAATGCCATAGCAATGCCATAGCAATGCCATAGCAATCATACTATTACAATTACAAATACCAATCTTAACAAATATAATGATTTAAAATAGGCTTCTTCAGGACACCAGTTATATAGGGAGGTGTGATTTATATCATAGAAACTGCATTTAATATTTTCTACAGATATGTTAATTCCCCAATGGAAAAAAAAGAAAAGGCAATAAAATAATGTAATTTTGACAATTCACCCCTGATTAATTTTGATGCATGGTTTAGATGATAAATCAAATTCGTTTTCATGATTAGCACTTTATCATAATAACCATAAATAACAAGCTAAATGCGTATTTTATAACCTCAGACTTAGGTTTATATCGTTAACCAACATGTTTCTGCTGAGCTGCAGAATCCTGACTGGAATCTGATAGGGAATCTACAAAGGGAGCAAAAAATGAGGGTGATGGAGAGGAGGAATTCCAACCTCAAATGTTTTGAGTTCTTTATCAAAGAAAAACCTTCGACAGGACAGCCCACGATAAAGATATTTTGTTTGATGATTTAGAAGAGATTAAATTGTCTTTAAAATGGGACATTTATTCAGCTGTAAATAAAAATGTATAACTCCCCATTTTCAGTCGTTTCTTTGGCCCTCAGAGAGGCGCCCATTTCATTTATCAGAAACAAACGTCTCGGCTGAAGGACAATCATTCTAAATCCAGTGATGTGGGGTCTACCTGCGTGTTCTGATATAAAACAACTCTCTCTCTCTCTCTCTGTACGTGTGTGTGTGTTGCAGTGTCAGCTGAAAGAACCGCTCCTGCTGATGCAGTGCAGGGGCTCTGTGGCCCAGGGGGCCATCCATCATCTCCATCAGGCTTAAGTGAGGCTCTCTGGAACGGAACGGCACCAGGCTACGACAGCCTGGGCCCACCGGTCTGACTCGGACTAAATAAACAGCCCCTTCATCATCATCATTATCATCTTCCTCTCGACACTAATTTAGGGTCAACATCATCAGCAGCAGTAGAGAGAGAGCCCTGCTGAGCTGCATGGCTGCTGTTGTGTTTATCAGTAACAGCATTACACCTCTAGATGTTTATATTCTCACTTTTCTTCATCATATCGCACCGTAAACAGTGTTTTAATGCTGGTAAATACCTGGAATCGTTTCATAGGAGGTACATTTAACAACAAAACCGTATTCTGTCATACATGTTTACTGCAGATCTTTAGAAACAGCTTGGTGAGCATTTAATCTTTCAGATGGCTGGATGGACACGCTAACCCTCCACTAAAAGGATGGGAGGACGGAGGACAGAAGATAGCTGCTCTATAAAATGTCCATTTGTTTTAAAGTTCTGTGAAGCCAACATTCAGACCAAAACACATTTATAAAAGGATTTTACCAGTGGAGTTTGGAGGATCTGTTATATCTAAATATAAAACAGATTTTCTACCGTTCCTTGGAGACTAAAATGAACAGACCTGGTTTTAAAAGAAGTTCTTACCATTGTCAATCTGATTTGGTCTCAAACATTTCCTACTTTTTGAACTCTGCTTTATGAGCCTTCAAAGTGCCGACACATTCGTGACAGGAAGCCTCAAAGAGAAACCCATTATTAGCCATGCTAGGGTTAGGGTTAGGGCAGAATCCTTTCATGTCATTGTTGACATCATAAGCAGAGAGAAATATTTATATACTTTGGACTCCTCAAAATTTCTAAGAGAATTAATTATAAACTATATTTTTTCAGTAAAATTAATACCTTTATTCTGCACCACTCTAAATGTTCTGTTGATGTTTGAAAAGTTAATAGTTTTAATGGAAAAGTTGTAGCGATGACCTTTAACCTTCATGCATGTTTCTGGGTTGTGACCTGGACAGATCCAGAACACATATGAAGAGAACATGCAGACTTGATGCAGGCCAGGATTCAAACCTCAGACCTTCACGCTGCAAGACAGCAACACTAAGTGCATCCCTGACTTTCAGCCGTTCTTAACCTGCTGAAAAACAGCCAAAAAAAAAACAAATCTAGGTGTTCTAGATCTATTTAAAGTGGACAATGACGGGTTTAGCACTTGGCCAAGTTAAACCTAGATAACTTGTTTTATGTAGTAATAGTTACAGAGAGCTGTGGTCCAAAAACAACCCTGAATGAAATCCAGAGAGGTCGAGGAAACAGGCGACAAAATGTTTATTTTACACAGCATTAGTTTTACAGCCGATAGTTTCTCCGGCCAATTGAACCGTACTTATTTCTCACTAGAGGTTATTCAGACATAAATCCCATGGTGAATAAATAGTTTTCTATGTTATGAAATCATTTTCTGTGTAAATAATAATGTAATTCCAATAATACCCTCTGAAGTTTGGAGAAGATTACTGAGCTCTGCTTTAGTCTCGGCCCGGACCGCCGGCTCCAAACTGTGAAAATGTGCTTTAATCGACCACTCTCATTTCTACTGCGGAGTAAAACAAACAAAACAAAACCCACCCAGAGAAACATGGTTCACACATACACAAAAACACACAGAGACCAACAAAAGGTCAGGGGGCAAAGGTCATATTGTGTCTGGAGAGGATTTAGTTTTTGCCTGTTTGATCTCAAACATGAACACATCTTTGAGAAGTTGCTCTCTCACTTTCTTCAGACTCTTGTCCCCTTTTAACCTTAAACCCGTCCTCCTTAAACACACCTTATGCCCTGCTATCCTTAAAGGACTTTGCATTAACTTCTAGTTAATTCTATGGCCTAACCCAGACCCCCACTCTAACCAATGACTCACCTAAAACCCAACCTAAACTGAATCACCTCCTTATTACTTATTATTATACTTATTTTCATTGAAATTAGTGGATTTTCTCTGGATTTGAGCAGGTATGTAAACCAACTTGTCCATTGAATCAGATCATTTATGCTTAAAATGAAAAAAACACACTTGTTTACCTTATTTCAAATACACAATATATGATGATGTTATTTTAAGGGGAAAAAACAACTTTCATTGGTGGATCATCTTATTTACCTGTTCAAATGCACTGATTTTAAGAAACGTTTACTTATTTTTAGACCAGGTTTTGCAGGGTAGTCCTCACTTTTGATGGTGGGATCAGAAAATGGTCTCACAGGAGCACATCCACACATGTTTCTTGTTTCTGTTTTGAAAGAACATTTCAGACTTTCTGGTAAAACAGAAACACCACACCTACAAAATCCCCTCACATGGCCTCACCTGTCAAGCTTTTAGATCTAGATTACAAATATTAGATTTGGATTTATCTGGGTAGAATTAGAATGGGTTAACTCAGGCAGAAAACAAGACTAAAACTAGTTTTACTAAAACACACTCACTGATGGATGCTAAGGATACTTTAACTGGGGCTGCTTCACAACTGAGAGCTTTTCCTGGATAGACATCCTGCTTTGAGGAAGATTTCTTTCTTAACGAATTAATCACAATTCAATTCCGTTTATTTCTATAGCGCCAAATCATAACACGTCATTTGAATGGCTCTTTATAGAATAACAATGATGGGGAGCCTGCTAAATATTCTTCTATTAATTGGTAATAATTGATTAAATAAGACTGGGTTGATGTTTAACAGATACCTTGTGTTAGAGTGATAAACTCCAGTTTAAGGGTGATTCCAATAATCGTATTGATAATAATATTGATCAGATTGATTGTTTCAGCCTTAACCATCATTGTTAACCACTCAAAGTGAACATGCTGAATATTTTAAGTTCACAAAAAAGTATTTGGTTTGAGGCAATGAAATGACAAACATTTTTAAAGTATGGATGGTTGAACAAACACACCAACCATGATTATTCAGTGTATTTACAGAATAAAACACGCAGGCCTGTGGTTCTAATCCTGATACCGTCTGTGAAACACAGATGGAGCTTGTGGTTTTTTACAGCCTTTGTTTTCACCAAGCTGCAGCTGCGGACATATCCCAGTTGATTTATATCGCTTCATTAAAGTTTATAGGTTGTTTTTAACTTGAGGACAAAGTAAACAGATAAATAATCCCTTTGTTCATTGGATGGTTTCTTCTCCACGGTTCTGCTTCAGCCTGCCTGTAGAGAGACAGAAATATTGAGGGATGTTCTAAAACGCATCAAGGACGTGTTGTGAGAAAACATTAGAGCTCTGGAAGATACATGGTTATAACATTTCAGTCAATTTTGGATGAAAATAAGAGCAGATATGAAAGGAAAACATCTCTCACAAAAACAGGAGTGGGGGGTTTTAGAGGTCAGTTAAAAATATCAGCATTTACTCAACCCCCCCATGAAACCAGTGGATGAAGCCGTCTGGAGTAAAGAAGTAAAACTAAAAACCAATATTAAAGCTGCTTGTTTGAAATGAGGACAAAAGCAGATGAGGAATAATTCATGGTTGTACCTTTTAAATGTGTGACCAGAACCTTCTTTGGAAACTGATCTCTATGGTTTTTAGTTTTAGGTGTTTTACTGGTGATACCAATATAATATATGTGTAGTTTTTTTCCTTTAGATCTTTCAGCCTCATATCCAGCCTGGTAGTCATAGATCATCCTGAGTTCTGGCTTCTCTCGGATCTCAGTCCTGCAGGTTGGCCCGGTTTAGACGCGGGGTCTGGTTAACCGTCGTATCAGATGATCTGCACATCTCCTGAAATTTGAAGGAATTCATGGTGCCAGAGAAAGGCCCACAGCATTACATAACCATGACCTTGCAGCAACACAAAGGCTCCATTGTTCCTCATCATCCATGTGGAAGGAAAACGAACATCCGCCCTGGAGCTGGCGAGGTGGACCTAGCACAGGTTAGTGCTGTCATATTTGTTGCTATGGTTACACTCACCGGGATTCACCAGCCTTAAAGGACACCACTACTGACCTTTGAACCAGAAGGGTCAGAGTTCACTTTATTTCCATCTTTAATTTATTTATTTTTACTGTTTCGGGTATTTAATTCTCAATCAAGCTAAATGCAAATGTGATAGAAAGAGAAGCTCTGTGATCACATAAAGTTCAAAGCAGGTGACTGAAGCGTTGTGCTGCTTTTAGGACCGGCTGCTGGGCGGGACGCCCCATGTGGCTCCTTCAGGCCACCATGTTGGCGAATCCTGCTTTAATCTGACTTACAGGAATGAAGAACATCACTTCCAAGCCCATTCTCATTTTATTAGTTCAGGTACATTTCTCCAGCCTTTACAGCCTCCTGCTGCTGATCGTCTCTCCCCCCCCCCCCCTCCAACCTTCAAATACAGGCTAACAGGCTTCCACCCTTTCCTTTAAAAACAATGTAATCAGTCCTTTCAGATCGTCCACATATCAGGATAAACAGGTTGATATAAATAAATAAAATCATCATCAGCATAAAGGAATCTTCCTGCTCCATCATCCTTTCTCAGGTTTCAGCTGAAGCCGTAGTTAGTGTTGGTTATGAACTATTATGAAGCGGCAGGGATTATGATGTCAGGGCAGGAAGCAACAGAAGGACAGAGAACGGAACAAAATGATGATTTGGAGATTTTTAGGATTAAAATCTGATGGGTTTTATAATCTCCCACTGCAGACCCTGTGGAAAGAACCGGCAGTAGGAAGGTTTGTCGTCCTCCTCACGGTGATCAGAGTGGATCTGGACTCTTTCAGGACAAAGACAGCAGTTTGATCCTGTTGGAGGAAGTTAAACAGGAAAGGAAAACCTTCCATCTTCCTGCTGTTATCACCAACGCTGACATTCGCAGACTGTAGTGTTTTTAACCCCAGATCAGCTTATTTTGATAGCTCCGCTGCTTCACTGCGTTCAATAAATACCAGAACAGTTGATCCCATTCAATCTACTAACCACAGGCTTTCATCTCCCTTCATGGAGGAACTACAGACAGCAGCTGGTTTCCCCTCTGGATGGAGCCGCTCCTCCTGTACCAACAGCTAACGATGCGTTAGCATGTCCACTGAGAGATACATGGGCTTTAAGTTAGCTTAGCTCAACGCTTCCCCACCGAGCGGTGAGATATTGAGGAAAACATGCATACAGGAAGCAAAGCAGGTCATCTTCATCTGAAGCAAACAGAGGTTTTCATCAACAGCTGTGCAATCTGAGCCCAAACGGGTCTCAGCTGGTGGTTCTGGGTCACCAGCTGAGCAGTGGGAGAGAAAGGCGTGGTTCCACTGTTCATCGGGGTTGTGATGAGGCTGAGCTGAGGAGCTGGACGTAGACCGGGCCGCAGACCGGGTCGTAGGTCAGGTCATAGACCGGGCCGTAGGTCCGGTCATAGACCGGGCCGCAGACCGGGCCGTAGGTCAGGTCATAGACCGGGCCGCAGACCGGGCCGTAGGTCAGGTCATAGACCGGGCCGTAGACCGGGCCGCAGACCGGGCCGTAAGTCAGGTCATAGACCGGGCCGTAAGTCAGGTCATAGACCGGGCCGTAAGTCAGGTCATAGACCGGGCCGTAGACCGGGCCGTAGGTCAGGTCATAGACTGGGTCGTAGACCGGGCCGTAGGTCAGGTCGTAGACTCGGCCATAGACGGGGCCGTAGGTCAGGTCATAGACTGTGCCATAGACCGGTCCGTAGGTCAGGTCGTAGACCGGGCCGTAGGTCAGGTCATAGACTGGGTCATAGACCGGGCCGTAGACCGGGCCGTAGGTCAGGTCGTAGACTGGGTCATAGACCGGGCCGTAGGTCGGGTCGTAGACCGGGCCGTAGGTCAGGTCGTAGACTCGGCCATAGACTGGGCCGTAGGTCAGGTCATAGACTGTGCCATAGACCGGTCCGTAGGTCGGGTCGTAGACCGGGCCGTAGGTCAGGTCGTAGACCGGGCCATAGACCGGGCCGTAGGTCAGGTCATAGACTGTGCCATAGACCGGTCCGTAGGTCGGGTCGTAGACCGGGCCGTAGTGGGTCAGACACCAGCAGCTGTGTCCTGGCTGCTGGAGCAGACGGGGGCAGTGCTTCTTCTCTCATCTTCATTCTTTCTCCTCTTCCTCGTGTTTCAGTGCAAAAATCAGAACTTCTGTAAAATCCCATTTTTTAGAGTTGGTGGTTTGAGGCAAACTCCAAAGCTTCACTTCCACCTCGAATTAAAAACTACAAACTACTGATATTTGGTAGCAAAAGGTCTCTTGTCCTCCAGAGGCTCGGCAACTGTTACTGTTATGACAACCTTTCCCTAGAGCTGTGGTCGCCGTAGATCGCTGGATCCCAGGATCAGGAAGTCGCTCCGTTGTTCTAATGACGTCGGATCCGGGGCTCAGCGCGGCGGCCGCAGCTACGCAGCCACGTGGCCGATCAGGTAGATGTTATCGTACAGGTGGCCTACGAAGTCCTCGGAGACGTTGTGAGCAGCTCGCCGCGTGTTCCTGATGAACTCCCTCTTTGACATTTTGTTTTTCACGTGTGGGCTGGTGAGGTCGATGGACAGCAGGATCAGACTGTAGCACAGCACGTACACGGCGTCTGCAGGGAGGAAGATCACAGCGACGGTTAAAACCAAGCAGGAGCCGGCCTCTGCTACCAAGACAACACAGCCCTGCTCACTGCTCGTTCTGGGAGGATTTACACACAATAAATCAACTCTGATACAAAACTTTGTGTTTTTTCTCCACAATTGAACACAAATGAAATTTATTTCAGAAACCTTTACTGACTTCGTCTGTAGGAGAATTAAAATCCTTTCATTTGTTCCAATCCTCACGTTTAGTGTTTGTTACTAATCCTGCTCCTCACAGCTGAAGGTCCAAAGAGTCGAGAAGAACTAAATGAGGACTCGGTTTCCCTCAGTGGGAAACGTCCCGCCTCGCTGCAGGACTGAAGCCTGGGATTATGGAGGTAAACTGGCTAATCTGAGCTGAAACACAGAAAGCAGTCGATCGTAGTTAGATTGTCCCAAAGTTTAATCCTTTATCCTATTCATGATTTCATCTTTATACTCTCCTTTCAGTCTTGTGTTTTAATGTCTACATGTATCCAAGAGTTTGGGACATGAAAGGTTATGATTACTGCATAAAATATGGGGGGGGGGGATACTTAATAAAAATAGAAACCAGTAGGAAACCAGCTGAGATGTCAATAGAATAAATGGACTGAGGCTAAAATACTGAGAACTTACATTGTTATCCTGTTTTTTTGTTTTTTTAGTAAATCCCTGAAACTTAATGTTTAATCAGATTTAATGTGAGGAAACAGAAAGAATCAGTTCAAGGACCTTAAGCGGAAGGAAAATACTTCAGAGCACTTCTTTAAAAATAAATGATCTAAAGGATGTGTTCTGTAGTCTTCTCTCCTGATTCTTGTATCTCTACATAAAAATCAGCTCAGCAAATCCCCTCATCAGTTAAATGGCTCCCAAACAAGCAGAACAAAGGAGGATTACTTCCTAAAGCTCAGTCAGAGCAAACTGCTCCAACTACAGGGCTGAACTTTCTCAGTGTGGCTCAGATTTCTGCAGCAGAACCAGACCAGCAGCCTGAAGGAACCCAGCAGACCGGCTCCCAGGAAACCGGTGGACAGGTTCAAAGCAGACAAATATTCAAGCATGGAGAGACGGGTGGAGGGAGGTGCTCATAGGACTGAAATCAAAGGCTTTCTTTCTGTACTTCCAGCTCAGGCAGAGAGTGTAGAGGAGCTGGTTGCTCTGAGAAGATGTTTCAAAGGAAAACAGCAGCCATCTATGGTCAGAGAGAAAATCTCTGATAGTCGAATAAATCATAAAACTCTCCTGCTTTAGTGCTGCAGTCAGTCGATGTTCATATTAAACACAAGCTGGATAAGGCCTGTGCTTTGTTAACAATTACACACAGATTCCTGGAGGATAAATCTGATGAATGACTGATGGATCAACAGAAAAGCCTCTCCTGAATCTGTTTAGTATGCAGCTAAAGTTCCTACCAGGACTAAGGCCGAGGTCACGGACCAGGCCAGGGTTGCAGGCGCAAAACCTGTGGCTGAACTTGGTGATGAGCGTTTCCAGATACTCGCCGCGCTCCTCGGGGGCGTGGATGTGGCGGAAAAACTCCCTCAGAGCGTTGGGGAGGAACTGGTTGCTGAAGTTATGGAGCGTCACCAACTCATCCAACACGTCCCGCCTGCACAGACAAAGCAATCCTCATGAAATCCTTCTAAACGGGACGGATTTCTCCTCAACATCCTGCAGGTTTCATCAAGAGGTACAGAAGCACAGAGGAAGGAAACATTATCCTTGTTATTCTAATCAAACACATATAAATATCTTTAAGAAGGTGTCAGTGCAGCAGGACTAACCTGATGGAGCAGAAAAGGAACACGATGCTGAACTATTAGGTTCTTATGTAAATAATGTGTTCATCTTTATGTCTTCACCTCTCATCCAGGTAAATCCGAAGCATCTTCCAGTTCAGCCTTCTGGTGTAGAAAATGAACTTGGCCAGCTCTGTGGGGTGATCCACCAGGATTCCTTTAGACATGAAGTAGCTGATGCCCTACAGGAAGAAACAAGGAGGAGGGATGAAGAAAGGCCAGCGTGAGGCTGGAGCAGCGCCTACGGGGCGGAGGACCCGGCTGACCTCCTGTGGGTTCGCGTTGAACGTCAGGCTGCCCTCGTCTAGCTGAAGGTAGAGTCTCCGATACGAGAAGCCAGCAGGAAGCCTCTTGTTGTAGATAGAGCAGTGTCCCCATGTGGACTTACACAACCTGATAGGTTATAAAACAAAGACATTAAAAACAGGAAATAACTTCAGCATAATTAGGAGCAGTGGGGGAAGCTGCGTACCCCTGCCACAGATATTCATCGTTCCCCAGGTCTTGCCAAACACAACCAGCCAGACACAGATCAGTAGCATTCAGGTAGGAGAGGATAGTGATGCCCAGTTCAGGTGGGAGCATCTCCAGGTCGATGAACCCGCGCTGCTCTTTACCTACAAACAGTTAGAAATATTAATAAACCATGATTGCTGTTTGTTTCATCATAGAACAGTTAGATGATGCTTGGTTGATTTTTTCAATTAATCCTGTTCAAATAAAACAGACGCTTAAAAGAAGGAAAAATAAAGTTACTTCATTAAAAACCTCCTGTGAAACGAGGCCTCTGGCTCAGCAGGGAGTGATGTTGGCACTCCCCCTAGTGGCAGCCAGCAGGCATGCAGGCAGTCAGTCACTGCTGTGAAGATCATTTTAGAGCTCAGATGTTTGACCCAGTCAGGGTCCGTGGAACTGCTCAGGACTGGAAGGAGAGCAGCCAGCAGGTGTGGAAGGGAGGATCTAAAGCTAAAAATCTCCTTCTGTTAAATCTATGGACATAATCAGCTCACAGAGAGTCTGTGTTGGAAAAAATGCATTTCCCAACTAACAGCTTTTTCAAACGTTAGTGAAAGTTTATGTGAAGCTTCAGGTCGACTAATCTTCCTGTGTTTGGATTCTCTGACCTCTTCTCTTCCCCTCCTTAATCGCTTTGCTTTATTTCAAACACAACTAAATGAATAAAGCACAAATCTGTAGTCTGTGAAATAAAAAAAGAAGTTTTGCACCAGACGTTTTGGAGGAAACGTGAACCTGTGGTTCAGGTCTGTGGACTTCATTAGATTCCTGTTCATCACCAACCTCCTGTGTGCTTTGCAGCGTAGGCTGTAAAGATGGCGGCGCCCTGCCCTGCAGTACGCTGCTCTGGTGGTTTTTACAGTCCTCTTGGAGAGCAGGATTGGACGGAGCGAGTACAGCTGAGATGTGACATAAACAGACTGCTGCTCACTGATTGGCTGACAGACAGTAAACCCCAGAGCCACTATATTAGTATAAAGTTGGAAAACGTGACTTCCGTTTGTCACTGTGTGGAATCCATGTCTGACACAGCAGGGTAACCAGAAGGTGCTACAGGTAATGTGAAGTGAATATTCTGCTGTGGAAGAGCGATCAGGTCTGCTCAGGAAGACGGTGGAACACTAAGGTCACTAACTGTGTGTTTGCTTCTCCTCTGGTGCAGATAAGGCTGGATGTGACGTGTAGCCAATCAGGAAGCGTTTCCAGAGGAAATAAAACACCTCACTGCTGCAGCAGGTGGAGCTCCTGTTCGCTCTGACTCTATTACTGTAATGTTCTGTTCTCTGTCAAAATGATTCCTCAAAGAATCACCATTGCTTCTTCTTCATGTGCGATTTTTATGTACTGTGAACTCATGTTTGATCTCCAGGGAGTCAGACATCATGTCTGACCTGAGGATTTTTCTCATCACACATTGCAGGACTAAACCGGCTGATCTCAGATTCCTCTCTCTCGTCAGCCTTTAAAAATCAGGAGAAAATGTCTCGGTCTTGCCGTGTGAAGCCGAGCTCAGAAGCTTTGGTTTTATGGTTGATGTTTTTACCTCTGCGTGTCTTCAGCAGATGATAGATGTCTGGGCTGTAACAGGGCTGTGGAGCTCTTCTCTGGCCTCCGCCTCCATCTCTCACTAACAGGAAAAAGGAAAACACTGAAGGAATAGTTTGAATTTTCCATTGTCTCTGAGCAGAAGGTTCATTTTGTCTGGTTAACCTTTAAACCAATTCAAACCCGTCTTTCTCTGACTGCATTCAAGCAGCAGACGGTCTGCTTCAATCTCATTAGAAAATTAGATATTTCTTCACAAACTATTTGAAAAAACAAAGTGTTTTTAATCAAAACATGATAAATGAAATAGTTTAGACCCGTGGTTCTCCAACTTTCTTCCTTACCACTCTTTTGTTTACAAGAAAGTTTTCATACCCCCTCAACCTGCAAAGAGCAATTATCTGACATATAGCTGTTTATTCTACTCAGTAACAGAATTCAACATTGCAATCAATAAATACATTTAAAAACATCTCAAACTGGGTCATTTATTCAATACATTGCTACCATGCCTTCGTGCAATTACTATATACAACCCCTAGGGGGCGCGCCTCCAGCCACTGGTTTACACAGCATGATGGTTTAATACTGAAGACATTCTAGGCAACTTTTTTTCCTAATTTTTACATTTCTTCAACCAAAAAATTCACCAAGTTAAATTTCAATAAATTATTTTGAAAACTCAAAATAAAATGAATATTCAAGATAACCAATAAATAAAAATGCAAGTGTGAAAATAGACAAATAAATCAATGAATAAATGCACATTTTTCGAGCCTCTTTACTTTATAGACAGAGATATTTTTAGTCATGTTCTATCTCTGGTGAAAAGTGTCCATTTGTAAGGATGAAGTCATCTTTTCCATTATGAACACCTGTTTTAATCGGTTTTACCTTCTTCCAGTAAAACATGTCGGATATTTCTTTGGTCAGCAGTGAAAACATCATTTAATAAAACACAAATTGTACAGAAGGGACTTCTCTTTTAATAATCTTGTCCATCTCTTCTTTAAATTTGTTTTCCAATACTCAGAAATAAGCACATTATTCCAGGACACATGTTTAGGTTAGATTTTTGTATTTTTTTCAAAGGATGCTGAGTAGACATGGGTTCTAGGGATGAAGGTGGTGGAAATACCTTGGTCTCGTCTTCCTGCTCTGCTCTCAGACAGGCGGTCGGCCAGCTCTTCCTGAAGCTGCTGCTGTTGTCTGGGAGGAAGCCTCCACAATGCCTGACCCATCTGCAGGCAGGAGAGACACTAATGAAGGGATCAGCTCACAAACAACCCGGGGGACAATGGCGATGTATGATGGTGATGATGCCACGAGGGCAGAGGAAGCTCACAGACAGTGATCTTTACATTTAGGACCCATGATCAGAACTTAACCCAAATAAGAGCGTCTGATCAGTTTATGTTTACATTTAGAGCAGAGGGTTTCATCTAATAAAAACATGAGAATAATGCTTGATGTAGGTTATGTTAATGTTATCGCATCAGTCACATGAAAACAAAGAAGGTTTTTACTTTGTACAACATGGGATTTAGAAAAATAAGAGGAAAAAATAGATTTGAGAAAAAATGAAATGGAAACTGAAGGTGGGTCAAACTTTGATAAGAAGCAGATCTGATGTCTCCGCACCTTATAAACTATCTGCTCTTTAGTACTGCTGATATACCAAACAGCTAAACCAAATGATTGATTATAATTCCAGCAGATTAAGAGTTATACACGTCACATTTCACCTTTTCTCAATAACCAGCCTTTGAAAAGCCTTTGTTAGACTTGCAGCTGTCAGATACTCTGTATTTTTCTGACCAACAGAAATGGCAGCTCTGAACTGACACTGTTCATCTAAAAAGGCTCCTTGCTATCACCCTAATCTCCAACGGTTCTGTTTGGTGAAACTTTGATAAAACCTAATTTGTGAGACCGTTTGAAATAATTTGGGCTGAACTGTAAAGCATGATGTAAGGACCTGAAAAGCTGGAGCCATAAAATATGGTTGGTGTCGGTGCTGTGGCTCTGGGTCAGACCTGCTGGTTAAACTGCTGGGTAAACAGAATTTGGGTCACTGGAGGAAAGAGCAGCAAATCGACCCAAAGCAAACCTCAGAACATTCGGACATGTTTTTACTTCAGGAACACTTGATTTATTTGGTTGATAAGGAGAAATTAGTTCGGTTTTCGTTTCGTTTGCTGCTCCGTAGGCTGGAAGTTGGTCCCAGTTAACATAAAATCGGTTATTGTGTCCAGAAGAAAGGCGTTTGAAGTGCTGTTATTGTTTATTTCCCTGCAGCTAATGAATAAATACCGATGAGACGTCGCCCTGTGTGAGTATTGAAACAAAGCAGGCTAACATGGCAGCTGTCTGACACGCTGCCCTGTCCTGCTTTCCTTCTATCAGCTGAGTTGCATAAACAAATCCGCTGCACTGTTGTAAACAGCAACGATGGAACTTTCAATAAGCACGTTAGTGTGACCCGAAGCCCCGCCTTCCCTTCACCCTCATTGGTTGAATACGTGACAACAGTTCTGAAAAAGCACTCTGATAGGTTGATTTTACTTTCTCTCAAAAACTGACCGAAATCCCCGTGTTAGCTTATCAGGCTAGTTCAACATAACAACAAAAAGAAAAAATCTCTACGTTTTTTAAAAGTAGCTTGTTAAAGGACTCGTGTATTGATTGATGATGTTACATCATTATTTCGAGACAGCCGTGTAAAAACTGTTGCTTCCTACCTGAGTTTAAGGATTCCTCTGACAGCCTGACCTGCTCACTAAAGCAAGTGGAGAAGCTGAGCTCATGCAGTCAGAAGCAGCCCGCAGTCATCTGAGCCTCCAGATAAGCTGCTCTGATTCACAAAGCTCCTTCCATGGCGGGGTTTGCTATTATCTCACAGCTATCATCTGTTTCCAGCCTCCTTCTCCTCATACTGTCACTGCTGCTCCTCCTCTTCCACCGCTGTCATCACTAACAACGTCATCCTCTTCATCTTCATCATCTTCCTCGGTATTTTTCTTAACAGCTTCTTAGGTATGGCAGGCCATTTTGACAATAATGAAAAGGGCGCTCCTCTCTGTTTTTCCATCTTTAAAATAGTGTTCTTCCTGCTCAAAACCACATTCCTACTCGTCAGAACTGTAGTTATAGATGTTCTCATTTACATTTTACAGCTTAAATACATTTCAGGATGTAAAAAAAATATATTTTCACTAGGAAGATTAGTGTTAAATGCTTACAAATCTTTACCCATTTTAAGAGTCTGTTTTGAAATTTATTAGCTTGACCGAATATTTGGGCGGTAATGGATCCAGCTGCTTTGTTTTTTGTAGTTTTTTTCTTGTTGTTTTACATTTTTCTCATCAATGACCTCATATAGGAGCTGTAATTCTGCCTGCCGAATATAAAGCGCTCTCATTTTGCCTAATTTTCATAAAGATGGTGTTAATGAACTGTATATCAACACGTCAAGGTGTGAGAGAAATCCAGGATTTTCCCATTTTTAAACCTTCCTATCTGGAATACCCTCCAGGTTGATGTAGTAGCTCTTACTTCTAAGTTGTATTTTTGAGTTTTGCATATTGAGCAATAAAGTTTTCTTTCTACTGAAAACAGTAACTGAATTATTATAGTTTTTTTCAGCAGTGAATATATAACAATTTCGAAAATTGTTCATGTTAAATTTTGGGAAAAAAATATTAATTAATTAGGACATCTCGAAATATGTGCTTTCCCTGAAATGCAAACTAATTTTTTACTGGCCATTTTAAAATAGTGAGTTATTAAAGTCACCTAATTTTAGCAAACATGTTAAAAACGTTGATTTATTTCCCGATACAAAGTTTCTGGGAATTATTGTATTGTGTCTCCAGCTTAGGGGCCGTATTCTCATTACAATTACTCATTTTATTTTGTGTTATTCCTACTTGATGCGTTGTGATGTATGGTGTAATTACGTAAAGTACCTGCAGAACAAACAATAGAGCAACAAGAATACTTTCTCAGTCTACATCTCTCTATGGACCACCAACCATCAAGAGTTAGATCAGACCATGGCGGTGAAAACATGCTTGTTGCTTTATTCACGCATCATGCAGAATGACTTAAAGAGAAGTTTCATAACAGGAGCCTCAGTTCATAATCAGTAAATAGAAATTCTTTGTTTCACCATCCATTCTACTGTCTAGAGGATTCATAGAATCTAAACCCAGACAATGATATCCACAGACTTTTTTTACATATTGTATTTCTACCTGAGGTTCAAAGAGACTTAATCATTTCAGACAGGCTTGGAACCAGCATGGTTTGTGTAGGAGACATAAATGGAGATGTGGTGCCAGGTGTGCCTGGTTATGAATGTGTCTGGTGGAGAATCACATGGAGGTGGGCATCACAGAAGTAAATGTAAAGGTGCGCGCTCACCTCAATCTGCTTTGTTTGACTTGTTTCAGTATTCCTTTGTTTTCCATCTACCGTTAATCAACAACTGAGATCAAGCACGGTCAATAAACCACAAAATAAATAAACTGCTGTCAATAAACCACAGAAAGTATTCTGGATGTCAGCATATCTGTTACAATAACCTGAGCACGTCCCAGATAGGCCAGTTCTAACTTGATTCTTCAGTTGCTTTGATAAACAATAAATTGAAAACAAGATTACAGTAATAACTTAAATATCCACATAAACATACTGAATTTGAGACCATTGACAGATTCTGCGCTCTTTTCAGAACTAAGTTGTGTTTTATGAAGAAGCAAACATTTTGTGTCTCTGCAGACATCAAGTAGTCTTCTATAAAAGTAGTGATACAGAACCACAGCTCAACCCATTCAATTTGCTTTTAACCAGAACTAGAACCAATTTAGACAGAATACTCGTATAAATGTGTGTAGATCTATTAGTGAGGAATTGATGAAAATCTAGTCTGTCTTCATTGATTTATTTGGCAAATATGGATGTTTTACTCGTTCATTTTCTTGTTGGTACAGTGTGATTAGTGTAGACTGACCCTAAACTGCTTTTGGCCCCCATCAGTTTACATTGGTCCCTGCCTTGCCCCCCCGATGAACATTTTCTGGCTCCACCACAGCCAAGCTGTGTCTATAAAGCCACCTCAACTTATCCTGCCTCTTCCTTATTCCAGCAAGTAGGTATTGTCACCCCAGTGACATTATTCATCACTTAACACTGTTGTTAGTGGAACCTACAGTTCAGTGAACTACAGGTGTAAATGAAAACATCTCTTTGTTTCTCATAGGAATTTTGGTCACATGATTTAATTTTTGTGTTGCATAAAAACAGAAAAAAATAATAATTTGTTCAAATTGTTTTGCAACAATTTCTGTAAATAACAATGAGTGCTTCAAACAACTACTGGTTTCTTTGGTGAGGTAAGGCGAGGGCCAACCATATGAGCAATAACTCATGATAATGCTCACACATGGCGGAAACATAAATATATGGAAGGCACATTTATTTATGCCTTTCTTTATGGTGAGTAATCAACACACGACACCGTTTACAGGGTACAGAAGAAGTTAAACCCACACAAGGAAAGGAAGAAGACTAGCAAAGAGCGGAGCCCCAAATATATGTTCCCTAGTGAAGTGAAACTATGCGATCAGAGTCTCGTTGTTCAATTTGATTCATATTCTACAGTGTATACTGGATGCTCACCCACCAATTTACACATGAACAGAGTTTGAACATCTCTGCAGAAAGAGGTGCTTGTGGCCTGGAGGAGTCAATTCTTCATGTTGTTGGAGAGTAGGGGTCTGCTCCTTCATGGTAAGCTAGGCTGCAGGCTGCAGGCTTTCTGATTTGTGTGTTTGGTCAGACACTGAAACTTTTTAAAGGAAAAGTAAGGGGAAAAAAAACTGGGGTTAAAATGACCGAGCTGATAACCATCTATGTAGTACTGTTTGTATGATAGAGGATGCATGGGTCAATCAACCCTGGTAATGGTGAGATGTCGCCGGGTAATCCCACCTAGTAAAGGCCTCTGGTCTACTGTGGTCTACATGCTAACAACTTAACTTAGGACCTCCTTTCCTAAGGCAGCCACATCATACAGGATTTTATATGTCAGCAGTCCAGAGAAGTTTTCATTATAACACAGGTTTTTATATTAATGGGAGCTTAATTACTTATTTTCAGATTTCCTATCTACACCCACAGTAAGTTAAAATCTACCTGTGTCCACAAGGGTGCATAGGAAATCTTTTTGCAGCATTAATGTGTGAATGAACAGGATCTATTAATAAAATCTGATTCTAATTTGCATTGAATTTTCTACATCTCATCATTTTACATGATAACTGCTTTTAAAATCATTGCTGGCCAGGAACGCATCTCTATGTACGACGGTGATGATGACATTGCTGGGGGACTAAGGGTACACCTACCAGCCTTTTCTGTTGACTCCATTTTAGGACCATAAGGAAACCAAATGCATGAATATAAATGTACTTTGCCCTGAAGGCAGCTTTCAGTGCCTTTATCCTTATGAATTAGTACATTCATTTCTTGCATTAAACTGCCCCAAAGAGTCTGCCAGAAGTTCTGTCCATAACTGTCTCCATTTTGCTTAATCCAAAGGGAAGAATTCTCAGACGGTGTTAAAAGCAGGAAAAAAGACTTCCCACGTCAGGTGCTCATAAAAGTCCAACTCATAGCCTTCATATCCGAACATTGCATCGAAAATCGGTTATTCATTTCTAATTTAGACAGGAAGAACGGCAATTATAAATGTCCACATCTTATTTATTCCTAATAATAATGCAACCTTGGATAACTGTAATAGAGGTTAAAAATTATACTCTAGATAACTGCAATGTGTTTTTTTTTTATTCTTGATATCTGAAATAAAAATTGTGACCCGTAACAATTACATTCAACCTAAGATATCCAAATGTTCATTTTAGATACAAGGAGTGTTATTTTTGATATGAATGGGAAACGTGAGAATTACATTTAATATACCTGAAATGTTCGTTTTAGATACGAGGAATGTTATTGTTGATATCTGGAATATTCATTGTGACTAGAAATAAGAGTATTTTCGACATCTGAAACGCAGGTTCAGTCAAGCTAATAAATGTTAAAACGGTCTGCCATCGCTATGAACGCAGTAAAGTACGTGAAAGTTACGTAAGCGTGAAGTGGCCAATCCCGCGACGCGCCGTTGAGCACGCGGTAAAAACAAAACTGTCAAAAGCGGAAACAAATAGCAGGGACTGAAAGAAGCTTCCTAACTGGTTAAGTTGTTATTTTCTTCCTTTAATATCTGCTCTCTAGGGTAAGTGGTTACATCATCTTATGCTATGAAAAACCAAGGTGGACATTTTATGGTTGTTCTTCATCAGGATCCTGGATTAGGAACAGGCTCTTCTAAGAGGCTGGTCCACTTCATCTAACATTTGTTCAAATCTTAAACGTTGGTAAAATCTGAGCTACATCGATCTAAACCCAAGACAAATAGTTGAAGCAGTGATTTATGAAACATTTGCTTGATTTGTTTAAACAATTCATGACTTTTCTTTGTCCTGAGACCAATTTTGTTTTAATTCAGCTGGAAAACTCCAACAGACCATATTAGGATGGATTTATTTGACCCCGATAGAGGAAACAGTGTTTGTATGTTATGGTAAAGTTTTATTAAACACTGTTCTTTTGATGGCTCGGCTCATTAATAAAGAACGATGAACATTTAAATCTAGGATGCTGAATTTCACTGACAGCCCTTGATGACAGTAAAATAGTTTAAGTCATAACTTATAAAATAGCTATTGGAAACTAAGCCTAACTTATTTAATGTTGTGTTTTAGATTAAATCAAATCTGGCACTTTGAGAGGCTCAGGTAAATCCCCATGGTTATAACAATAATGTTCTCCTTCATGTTTAGTAATCAGATTAAAAAATGATCAGTAAATATGAACATGATCTCAAAATAAAACTGGCTCGTATTTAGCAACCATTTGCATATTTTCTAAAATCCAAAGATGTTTTTTTTCGCTGTATATTGGATCAACTATCCTGCTTTTCTGGGTTGTTGACGTGTTTCATGTGCTGGACTTTGTTTCCATCCTGCTTCCTGTAGGATACAATGCTTTCTGCAGGAGACGTTCAGAGCTGCCTCAGGAAACTGGAAACTCTGCTGCGAGTGATTAGGTACCCAGGAGATGTTGACTACAGCGGGTAAACCTGTCAGATTCTTATCTGGGGGAAATTTCTCATAGAAACCTGAAGGGACTTTATGGACTAGAGGAAGGATAGAAGGTCCTTCCTCTCTTTTTTGTTTCCCTCTCTTTCCTTGTTTCCTTCTGGTCTTTCTTCCTTTTGTCTTTCCTGGATTCCCTTATTTATTTCCTTTCTTCTTACGTTTGTATTTATATTTCCTGCTGAGCCTAAAGCAGCATTAATATAAACCTGAATTAAAGGAAAATCCTGAATTCATTGAACCGTTTAGTTCTTTGTTATATTAAATGATCGGTAGTAGAGCTGGTTAAAGTTAACTTCCCTGGTTTAGATCTCTGATGGTCTCTGGTTCAAACTTTGTAAAAACATACAGAACCTGGGAATAATTTATAAGAGACACATTTTGTGTCGTTAATATCATTGCAGTCATATTTTCTGTTGTTCATTCATTCAGATGGGGCGGGGTTAATTAACATCCTTCTTACAGTCTCCTTAGCCTCGATGGTTTTTGTTTTCTGCATCAGACTCTCCAAAGGAGACCCCTCCACCTTTCTGCCCATAGTCAGCTTCACCCTCACCTCCTTCTCTCCACCGTTTGCTGAGCAGCTTGTGGCAGCTGGACTAGAAATGACTGGAAAAACGGACCTGCGGTTCACTGACACGCTTTATAAGGTAACATGCTCTCATGTTGGGAAATGCTGAGTCACAGAACCGTCAGCTTTACATCTCTGGACCAAACCAACCTCTCACTGCTACTTTTCCGATGATTCACAGACTTTTCTTGTTTCCAGGTTCTGAGAGACGTCTTCCACTATAAGCCTGTTCTCAGCAAACAACAGTTCCTGCAGTGGGGCTTCTCTCAGAGGAAGATCTCCTTCGTCTGCGACGTCATTAATCTGGTCCTGCAGAGACACAAGCAGCTCAGCAAGGTAACGAAGACGAGGAGGAGGAAGAGGAACTGCTGTCTCAGAGGGAACAGACCTGCCGGCTCTCATGAAAAAATGGAGATAAATCTTAAATGGGAACTCAGCTGAATAATAAGAGTTTAGGAACTGAAGATCGTCTATGGAGAAGGCTGTAGTGAAGGTTGGGCTCAGGTGAAGAAGAAGGAGAATAGAAAGTGAACCAGACAAACAGACACAGGCCTGGGATCAGTGAACAGACAGAACTAACTCCTGGTGAGGCCCGATAGTGAATCATCATCATCTCAGCTCAGAGTGAGAATACAGACTGAAGGGTGAAGACATGTAGGAGCAGATCACCGGTGGGTGAACACCAACCATTTTCCATAAATCAAAGCACATCACTGGGACTGACTGCTCTGATGGGGACCAATGCCCACTAGAGGAATTGGTGTTTTAGGGTCAGGGTATGAACCTGTAATGGTTTAGGGTTAGAAATGAATGGGAGTCAATGGAAAGTCCCCAGAAGGATAGAGCAATGTGTGTGTGTGTTTTTTAGGCCAGAGTGAGGTGTCCTGCTGCACACAGGATGAGGAAGGAAGCTCCTCGGACTCCCGACGATGCAGAGGCTGTAAGTCTGATACGGAAACTCCTTTCAGATTTAAATGGAATATATAAAATTCTACCGGTGGCTTAAAACTGATCCATCTCAGGATTAAAAAACACAACTACAAATAACAGCAACAGACATTGAAAGACTGCAAAAACCGATCTAGCATAACATCTTAAACTCAGTGTGTTTGCACTTGACATGAGTGGGTAGATAAGATGACCTGCCAGTGGGAAATCAACACTTTTCTTGCCCTTAAAATAAGATATTTTGTAATTCAAATATAAATAATCTTATTTCATTGTACAATTGTCTGACCTTCCTGAAAAATAAACACTTAGTTCAAGAAAAAATGACCGAATTTTTGCAGTACATGTTTTTATTTTATAGTAACCCAGGATTAAGAATGACAACTCTATGATGATACCTTTAGGATTTATTTATTAAAGTAAAAGTAGAAAGTAGTCGTCCAAGAAGTTAGTTACATAAGAGTTAGAAGTTACTTAGTAAAATGTCTCTTGAAGCACAGAGTATAGTTGGATCATATTATCTGATTTAATGTTTGATTATGTCAAAGTATAAAATCTCATCATGTATGTTAGGAGAGAATAAAGATCATATTTACTGGTTACTGTATTTTCACCTGATCTCTGATCAGCTCAGGTGATTCATGGCAGATAGAAACCAGACAAATGGACTAAAGTTAGAGAATATTACTTAAATCAAAGCTACTGCTGAAGTAAATGTAACCTCTGTTTACCTGCTCTGTTAGGCGTCCAGAGGGCAGTTTGTGGGGGGTCACAGGGGGGACCCCTCCCCAGAGGGAGCTCTCTGCTGTGGGGCCGTTGGCTCCTCTGGTTCATCTGAAACCCAAACATCAGTAGAAGAGGAGGAGTCTAAGGAAAGTGTTTTCTCTGTGAGTCCAGTTACAGTTGTGGTCAAAAGTTTACATACACTTGTAAAAAACATGATGTCATGGCTGTCTTGAGTTTCCAATAAGTTCTTCAAGTCTTATTTTTCTGTGATAGAGTGATCGGAACACAGACTTGTTTGTCACAAAAAACATTCATAAAGTTTGGTTCTTTCATACATTTATTATGGGTCTGCTGAACATGCGACCAAATCACTCACAATTCTCTGAATCACATCAATTCACTGACTGCCGCATGCGGCGTTTGGTTTCAACAGCTTCCGTCTGTCTGTCAGGCAGCGAAGGTTGAAGGACGGCTGTTAGCGCTGGAGGCTAACATAGACGCTCTCATGTCTGGACTCAACAAGCTGAATGCTCTGGAGGAACGGCTGGAGGAGCTGGAGAGATGGAAAAACACACAGAAGGTTTACAACATCTTCCTTCACTCTTAAAGATCTACTGTTCTTTAATGTGGCTGTGAAAATCCAGGATTTTTGACCTTTGGTTTCTCTTCATATTTTGCTGCTTACTAACCCCCACAGCCGTCTTCATGTCTGGGTTTCTCTCCTGGCCTTGATGCTCTCTTTTGGCAGGACTTTACTCTTCTAGCTCACATCTGCAGCTACAACCGTCTTCCTTTCTCTTCTCTAGTCTTGTTACATTTAACAAGACTAAACATGGAGTCTCTGCTTTGTCAATGTTACATTTTTAATGATTTTATTCTGGATTCTGATCATTTTTCATCCCTCCTTTAACTCACTGCTTCATTTCCAAAGATTAAAACAAAACATGAAATCTGAACTCTTTCTGGTTAGACAGTGAGCTGCTCTGATCGTTTCAGCTTCAGAATGAAGGAGAGGTCCTGATGGTGCCTAGAGAGAGCTGGGAAAACCTGACCAGTAGGGTGGTGCTACTGGAAGCTAAACTGGAACTAAGGAATGCACAGGTTGGACGCGACACCAGACTCCAGTCACTCATGTGGAGCTTTTGTTTTGGTCTTTTCAGATTAAAGGAATCATTTTCCTACTTTCTCTTTTCCTCTGTAGTTTAATGTTTCTTCGCCCCCCCAGCCTCCCCCCTCCCTCCAGTCCTCCCTTCCAGCGATGGACGTCTCACAGGTGAGGACGGTGTCTCATGTTAGCTGGGATCCTGCTTCATGCTGGTGGGTCGATTAGATCCAGGATGAACTGATTGGAAAAAGAGAAACGGCTCTTTGAAATAAACAGTTAGAGGAAAGATAAGATTTATTAATCAATTAATTAGAAAAGAAAATATGTATATATTTATTTCTTTACATGTTTATTTTTAAAACTGGAAAAGGACAGGGATGCATTTAAAGAGATTTATTGCTGTGCAGGAAATAAAGACACCAAAATAATTTGAAGTATTTATTTTTTAGCCAAAAAAAATACATTTTAAGGAGGAGGATATAAATAAGAAAAAAATAAAACAGCAGGAAACCTATTTGTTATAAATAAAGGAAAAATACAGCATTCAAAAAAACTACTGACTGTTTGAATAAACATTTGCTGAAATAAATTACAACAGCTAAAAATAAAATAGTAGTTTTTATTTCTAGTTAATCAATTATGAGATAAATTTCTGCTTATATTATTTTATTGCATAAAAGGTAACGTTCACTGAATTAAATATTAAGCTAATATATGGCCCAGTAATACTTTAAAAGATTCATTTATTCATTCTTTATTATGGACAGTTCTACCCTCCTACCAAGTATACATAGATATGATAGCAAGGCAGGCTAATGCTAGCACCTTCAAACTAATGACTTTAATCCAGACATTTATCAGCCTATATCTCACTGTGAGCCGCTGATTGGAGGGCCTCTCTGCCATCTCCCTCATCTGTAACTCCAACCTCCTCATGATGCTCACGTGCTGTTGATGTAATAATATGCCAGTAAAATGAAAACACTGCTTTAAACCTTAATCTGACTTCAGATCCAGCTGTGGCCTCCTTTCCCTTAGCTGTTATAAGACAGCGGACATCTTTGTTTAGTTCTTAGTGCTGGTTATCATGTCATCCTGTTTTTGTTACACTGATTGATTATATAGGATCATCTGGTGGGTCAGACTGCATCTGTCTATTACTTCGATTGGCCACCAGAGGGAGCCATTGACATGGTTTGGTTTTCTCGCTGTTAACTTCAGATCTGACTCTTCCTAGATCTTCTCAGTGTAGAGTCGTGTGTCTGTGCCTTTAGTTTGTGACCAATGGAAGCTGATGGTTTCTCTGCTCTGTCCAGGACGACCTGAGAGAAAGGCTGCAGAGGATCAGTGACATGTATGTTCCACCTGAACAGGATTGTGGTCTAATCCACTGGAGTCTGTGTTACTTGTTCTGTACCATGTTAAGGTTTATAGTTCAGTATCACCAGTAGAAAGCAGCCATGTTTAAACCCTCACAGCTCTTATCTTTTTATTGTTTTTTTGTATTATTACATATCTCTATCTGTGAACACTGATACTGATTTAACTTCTGTCTATTTTTCTTTCTGTCTTTTCTTTCTAGGATGAAGAGCACTTCCAGTCTGCTGAAGAACAAAGAGTCCTGAACCTCGACCTGCATAGATGTTCTAACAGCCGACCCACATCACTGCTTTTTGTCATAATAAATGACTACAGTTGTTGGCACAGTCTTCAGTCTTATTGAGCTAATATCCGTTTCTGACCATCTTTATTTATACAACTGGAGGGTAGTCTCACAGCGTCTGTTGATTTTGAAATCTTATGGTTTGAAATCTGTGTTTTTGTGTGATTGTTTTTCTGTTCTACACATCATGTAGTTTTTAGTATTTTTCTGTCTAATTATTCTGTCAGACTAAAGAAATAAATTTCTCCATAAATGACGAACCATTGATATGAGCATCTTAATTAACCGAAAGCTTCCTTCTCACACCTCAAATGTTTCATCTTCCACCTCCACCATTGACTCTCCTGCTTCTATGAGTTCAGCCAGATCAGAAGATGGTGCTGCTGCCTCTGTCTTCCACCTGTCTGTAGAAGTGAAGTGAAGTCACCCAAGCAGTAGCAACCAGACCCCATCCCATCAAGTCATCAGGTTAAGACTAGACTCACTTGATGGGATGACTGGAGTCTGGTGCTGCTGCTGCTTGGGTGGAAAGAAAACCAGCAGCCACACGGCCCTTAATGGAACCAGTTTGACACCTGTGTCCTGGAGAGACTTCTGTTGGTTCACCTCAGCAAACAACCAGCAGCTATCAGGACCCCTGCTGTTTGCTTATTACTGTGGAGCTGAAGATACCATCATACACCTGCTTCAACAAACCCCCCTTCATTTTCACAAGGCTTTGATTTCTCCAGTGCATTTAACACCATTCAGCCTGACTTACTTTGAAACTCCAGAAGACTCGGGTGGAGGCATCAACCACTGGATCAAAGACTACCTGACAGACAGACCATAGTTTGTTAGATTGAAGGGTTAACTGTCTGATCAACTAGGCAGCATCACAGTAGCACCACAAGGTAGAGAGCTCTCACCATTCCCTTTTACTCTCTACACCTCTGACTTCCAGTACCAGACAGTCCTGTTATCTTTGACTCTGTGGTCTTTATTTCTGACTGTATAATGTGGTTGAATAGTCCATGTAAAGAGCCTTGAGATAACAAGCTTTGAATTGGAGCTATAGAAATAAACTGAAATGAACTGAATCATCTGCAGAAATACTGGGATGCAGTCATTGGGTGCATCAAAGATGGACCAGATGCTGAGTACAGAGAGCTGGTGAACAGCTTTGTTTCATGGTGTGGAAACAGTCATCTGATCCTGAATGTGAACAAAACAAGGGAGATGATTGTGGATTTCAAGAGAAACAAACAAGTTGAATCCCGTTAACATCAGGGAGAAGATGTGGAGGTGTATAAATACCTTGGTGTTCATCTGAAACAAGAAACTAGACTGGAGACGCAACTGTGAAGTCGTCTACCAAAAGAGACAGAGCAGACAGGACTTCCTAAGGAAGCTTAGGTCTATCAGTGTTTGCAAAAAGCTGCTGGATATTTTCTATAAGTGTGTAGAGTGTGATCTCTTCCTCCATCATCTGCTGGGGTAACAGCATCAGAGCAAATGAATTAAAAAGCTCAACAAGCTAATAAAGAAAGCCATCTTTGTTCTAGGAACTCCTCTGGAGATTATTTCACACGTTTTGGACAACAGTGAGCTTCTTCCTCAGAGCACAGATGAACAATAAATCACTTTAACATCTAGAATAACTTGAAAAAACAAACATATTATCAGATGCAACATTTAGTTTCCTTTATATCTCTTTTGTTCTTTTACTTGAACCACTTGTTTGTGTTTTTCCTCTTTACTTTCAATGGAAATAAGGAGTATTTGCGGATAGTTTCCACCAGGGGGCGGTAGAGTGGAATGAATGCGGTTGATGTGTTGTTCTCCTCTGAGTAGGTTCTGCCAGGCAGGTCCGAACAGTTCACAGAAGTCCAGAACCGGTCCTCCAGAACCATCCATGGGCTGAGTGCTGCCGGAACAGCCTACTGCCTTCAAATGTTAGCATTAGCTCTGGTGGAGGGACCGAAGTTACTGCCTGTCCTGTCAGACAACACTCCGGGCTTCTTTACCCACAGTAACGCGGGAGTTTTTTGTCTCGCGCTGTGGGCTGTGTCTACTGTGATCCTATCCACTTTCCACGGAAGGCGTCCTCCTCACCCCAGCATGGAAGGAAAGGCGATGCCGGACCTGCTAAATGGGTATAACCTGGTTTCTAGTTGAGTTAACGGACCGACATGTTGGTTCTGGTTCAGTCCAGAGAAGATGGTCGATGAATGAAACACGGTTTAGAGAAACAGCAGCTTCCACTTTGAGTGAGGATCCCCTCCCTATATGTACTTTATCTGGTTTTCTTTCTTCTTTAAATCCAGCTTTATTTCTGTAAAGTTTTTGCTCAGCAGGCTGCAAAGAGCCTCTGCTGTTGAATCCAACACTGTAGACGAGCTGGAGTTGAACCCACAACCTTCTGATGAGAGGATCCATAGGCAGCAATGGTGTAATCATTAGGCATTAGAGAATGACCCCTGGAAGAAAACTGAAGCTGCTGTTTGGTTCTGGACTGAAGTCATCAGAAGATGTGGTCCAAGAAAGGAGAACCGAACAGAACCGGTGAACCGAACAGAGTCCAGGCAGGAGCGTTTAAAGAACCACTGCTTCAGTTTCATCCAACTTTGTCAAACCTCCAACCAGGAAACAACCGCCTCTCCTCCATGATTGATCACGTGATGATTGTTTTTGTTCCTGCAGAGGCACGACCCGCAAAAGGGAGGACTACCTGGAGTGGCCCGAGTACTTCATGGCTGTGGCCTTTCTGTCTGCGCAGAGGAGCAAAGACCCCAGCTCACAGGTGGGCCTGGTGGGCCTGATCACATCCATCCATCTTAACCAAGATATTTAACAGCTTTTCACGTTTTAGCTGGAAATTTACTCACCATTGAGTGTCTTTCCTTCATTTCTGTCTAAATCAACTGTTATGTTTCTATAAGGAAACATTTACAGAGAAAAACATTGAATCCTTCATTCGTTCAGTGGTTCCTGTTTATTGTACTAGATTACATGAGTAGAAACAGAACAGCTGAGCTGCTCAATCCTTATTCAGAACCTTCTACTTCTGCCAATCATTTCTAACATCAGCATTTGGGTCTAAAAACATGAAGGGAAACCGTTTCCAGATGGACTGATCCTCTTCAGCAGCAGGGCGACTTCTTCACACTAAAATGGGTCCGTTGGTGTTTGTGCTTCAGGTTAAGTGTTTAGTTTAGGTCTGGATCCTGGATTAAAGTCAATAGTTTGAAGCATCAGCCCGCCTTGCAGTCATCACCCCCATCTCTATTCCTCAGAGTTCGAATCATCTGAAGGCTTTTAAATTGAAAAGATAAGATGAAGGCCTTCTAATAATAAATTAATCGGTGTGGGTGCCGCGCATGGAGAACGGGTTGAGTTCAGGACGCATGGCTGGTCAACTAAAGAAATGTTCTGGTTTCTATCAGCTTGAAAATCATTTTAAGTTTACATGACGAACTATTAATCAACACATTTTCTAAAGAGCTTCAAGGCTCCAGCAAAATCTAATCCTGCCAACATTAAACAATCTGGATATGAGTGAGGAGGCTGTTAGTGGTGAGGAACAAACAGGACATCAGTAGAGCAGATCGAAGGCAGCGTGTTTCTGTCCAGGGCAGACCCAGAGATCACTAACCTGAATATGTGACACGTCCCACTAGCAGAAGCAAACCGAATTTATTTCTTCTCAAAACAAACGGAGAGGAAATCAAAACAGGCGGCAGCTTGATGAGACCATCTGCTGATGAAATATTCCTGCTGCAGCTGCTTTCGTCCTCGGCCTCCAACATGTCTTCTTCTAAGGAATAAAACCAGCCAGTCTGCTCATAGATTCACGACTCTCCAATTAAAATCATTAGCGATCATTATTCATGTTGCAAAAAATGATTTTTAAGAAGGTAACAAAAAAACTTGTTTTTCATTCATCTAAAAAAAATCTTAGCTAGTAAGTTTTGCACAAACAAATAAATCTTGTTCTAGAAACATCTTTGCCTTTTCTCTATTTCATTTCCTGTTTGACTGGGTTGGACCATCCTGGTCCTTCACAGCCCGAGTCCTGGATCTTGTCCTGGAGTCTTCATCACAGCCGTCTCCTGCATCTCTGTCTAACAGGGCTGTGTGTGATGAAGATGACCCTTGTTAAAGGGATCAGGATACTAAATGTTTTGTGGTTACATTTTTGGGAATATCTTCTAAATATGATTGTAGCTCAAGTCAAAGTCAGTGACGTCTTCTTTAAAAAAAAAAACAAGTCAGAAGCCTGAAACGTTGAGTAGCCACTAGTTCAGCTGAGATATATAAAACCTTTGGTTGAATCATTTTTTAAGTTTAATTACCGTTAAACTCCACTTGTTTCTGTTTTAAAGCAACACTGTAACCTTTAGCCACCAGGGGCACTAGACCTGTAATCTCCAGGTTCAGATCCCCCTGCGGGCCGCTGGCAGCACTGCACTGTAGCTCAATGAACCAGGGTTCTGGTTCTGCTATCAGACCAGTTTGGACCAGTAGAGCTAGACGTCCTGGGTTCCTATTAAAGAGCAGAAAATATTCACCTCTAGATTAAATCCAACATCAGAAAAACAGAAATTTGTGAGAACATTCGGGGTTGGAGCTAACAACAGCTGTTAGCATAGTTAGCTCTGGGATTTGTTAGCTTAACTCCCAGAGCTGGGAGCTGTTGGCTTAGTTAGCGCTGGGAGCTGTTAGCTTATTTAGCCCTGGGAGCTGTTAGCTTATGTAGCCCTGGGAGCTGTTAGCTTAGTTAGCGATGGGAGCTGTTAGCTTATTTAGCCCTGGGAGCTGTTAGCTTAGTTAGCGATGGGAGCTGTTAGCTTAATTAAACCCTGGGGGCTCTTAGCTTAGTTAGCTCTGGGAGCTGTTAGCTTAGTTAGCACTGGGATCTGTTAGCTTAGTTAGCTCTGGGAGCTGTTAGCTTAGTTAGCTCTGGGAGCTGTTAGCTTAGTTAATGCTGGGAGGTGTTAGCTTAGTTAGCGCTGGGAGCTGTTAGCTTAGTTAGCGCTGGGAGGTGTTAGCTTAGTTAGCTCTGGGAGCTGTTAGCTTAGTTAGTGCTGGGAACTGTTAGCTTAGTTAGTGCTGGGAGGTGTTAGCTTAGTTAGCGCTGGGAGCTGTTAGCTTAGTTAGCGCTGGGAGCTGTTAGCTTAGTTAGCTCTGGGAGCTGTTAGCTTAGTTAGCGCTGGGAGCTGTTAGCTTAGTTAGCTTAGTTAGCTCTGGGAGCTGTTAGCTTAGTTAGCGCTGGGAGCTGTTAGCTTAGTTAGCACTGGGAGCTGTTAGCTTAGTTAGCGCTGGGAGCTGTTAGCTTAGTTAGCGCTGGGAGCTGTTAGCTTAGTTAGCGCTGGGAGCTGTTAGCTTAGTTAGCTCAGAATGACGTAGAACTGCGCTCTGGGTCACATCAAAGGAAGCTAATAGTTGGGTGAGAAGCTAAGCTGTGATTTAAAGCTACTGGTTTTGTTTCTATTTTTATGTGGGGGATATTTTTCACGGTGTTTGAACGACGGCTTTAGAAGCTGAATTTTCCTGTTGGTTCAAACTGAAGGCGTTTCCGTCATCTTGGCTCCACATGTGGGTATTAATGATCTCCCTGTGGTGTAGCTGTTAGCTTCCCTCTGCTCTCCCTCCAGTCTTCAGTAGGGCTAAGCTAGCTGCTAGTTCCTGATCCCAGCTCCTCTCTTGGGACCGACCACTTTGGGGATGTGGGTGGGGCTGTGTGTAACTGTTACCCTACATTGTGACGAACCTCTGTTCCTGCTGGAACCAAAGGATGGATGTTGAAGGTGGAGGTCTGGCTGTAGAGGTGGATGGGGGTCACTTTAAAGGAGTACAGATCCTGGTGATCATGTGTTTTCTGCCCCTCCCTCCCTGCAGGTGGGGGCCTGCATAGTGAACCAGGAGAATAAGATTGTCGGCATCGGTTACAACGGCATGCCTAACGGCTGCGATGACGACCTGTTGCCATGGTCGCGCTCTGCCGATGATCGGCTCGACACCAAATATCCTTACGGTAGGAGGACCCGTGCTGCAGCACCTCATGCTTCTTCTGCTGTAGTTGGTATTAAGCTGCTGTTCCCCAGTCCATTGCTTGGTGTGATGCATTCTGGGTAACATCCCCAGAGCTGCGCCATCCTGTAAACAGTGTGGGTCTCTCTGTGTTGGTTCCCAGTGTGTCATGCTGAACTGAACGCCATCATGAACAAGAACAGCGCAGATGTTAAAGGATGCACCATGTTTGTGGCTCTGTTCCCCTGCAACGAGTGCGCCAAGCTGATCATCCAGGCAGGTGGGTGTCCAGAAAACCAGCAGCTGCTCCAGATTCATCAGAAACACTTCAAACATTTACTGGCTGGTTTTATTTCAAGGGATAAATCCACTTCATGTCTTTAAAATCTGAGGTTCAGAAACTTAACAGAAGCTTCTTTGTTGAAAGAGAAAAAGACTCAGAGGCTCCATGGATCATCAGAGTGGCTTTAACCTTCACTTTTCATCAGTTACTGTCAGAGAGCATCTCTGTTTCCACCGTTCTCCTCTCTGTTCTTCCTTCCAGGTCTGAAGGAGGTGGTGTATCTCTCTGACAAGTACCACGACACGCCTGAGATGGTGGCGTCCAGACGGCTGCTGGGCATGGCGGGGGTTCAGTACAGGTACACTCCCTGCTTCAAACATCCTTCCTTTGTGTGGCTGTCCGGACAGGTGGAGCGTCAGGAACTCAAAAATCAGATCTGTTTGTGATCAGTAAACAGGAACTTAGAAGGAAAGTGTTTCAGGATCAACAAGCAGCTTTAGAGACGGTTTGACAGGAAACAGATTGTCTGCATTTCAGACCCTCAGAGAGGGTCAGACTGAGCAGATACCAGGAAGGCTAAAGGCACAGAAACCTGTCAGGCAGGCGTTTGGAAGCCAAACCTTCCTCCAGTTTACGGCGCTCCGCAACAAAGTCTGCAGTAAACAGAGACGCATTAAACTGCTGGACGTCGGTCAGTAACAGATCAAACCAACAGGAAGCTGAACAATATTATCCAAATATTTCACTAAAAATGAGCTGTTTTCTGAAAGACTCGCTACAGTAATAGATTTAGGAATAAATGTATCTGTTTTGTATATTAGTAATTAAACCCTTCAGTTGCTGCGAAACGAGCTGCAGGTGTAGCTTCTCTGCACTCGGTGGTTCCGCCATTGATGAATATAGTTCTGAATGTTTTGGACTCGGTGGTTTTAATGCCAACTGATCCGTTTCATTCTGTGGAGAACATGCTGCTAATATGATGCTAGTTTGAACTCTGGACTCTGGAATGGAAAACTGGTTCTCCTTTAACACAGATTTTTATTTTTCTGTCTACTCGGATCTTTTAATCTCTTCACATCTTTGATTTACTAATGAAACTGAAAATAAGTTTGTTTTTTCTCTGATTTAACCTTATTTCAAATATCGGCCCATCCTTAGAGCAGAGGATCCAAAGTGTCTGATTCTAACAGCTCAGCTCTTGTCGACAGTAAAGGAAGCGATTCCATAATAAAACAGACATGACAGGGAATCTAACGGGAAGGATTGACCTCTGACCTCTGGACATGTTCCCTGCTGTTGCTGAGTTTGACCTTCAGTTTTTCCTCCATGTTTCTGCAGGCAGTTCAAACCCAGGAGGTCTGAGATTGTGATAGATTTTAACTCCATTAACCACCAAAGGAGCTCTGGACCATCATCCCAGTGAGAGCCCAGCTGGACGCCGCGTCCATGAACCGTTCATCCGTCATGAAAACAGTCGTCTGGGTTCAGTGAAGCTGCAGCTCTGGGCTTTACATCCACTGCTGGGTCTGATCTTTTCAAACTTTACATGCTGGTTTTTTTTTTTTTTTTCTTGAATGTCTCTTCGATGGAGTCTTAGGTGAAAACTTTGTAAACTTTTATTTCTCGGTCCACAGTCCCACCATCATTTATTGTTTTTAATGGTTGTAAATAAGCTGAATATGTGGAAGATCTGACATTTTATTCCAGTCTTCAGTCTACTATCGTGAATCTGTGCTTTTATTAGTGATGGTTACAGCGAATGTGCTGGACATCAGCCACAATAAACGTGGGATGAAAGAAGCTCAATGACACCTGGTTTTATTGTTCACCTGTTAGCAGCGGCGGCTCCCACCAATCACTGCTCTGGAGGCAGAAACTGGTGGCTCTCTGCATCATTCCTCGCTTTGAGACGATTGGTTGGATTTCCACAGCTGTTCGCTCCGGTTCTTGTTTCTCACAGCTGTACAGAAGGATTCACACCTTTTCATTTTTTTTTCTTTTACAAGTAATAGATTATATTTGATCAACCACACCCAACCCAGCGTTCAGCTTTAGCTGGAAGGAACATGAAGCATATTTTATGACGATGTGAAGCACGTCTGCATCCGCAGCAGACCCTACAGTAATACTAATAATAGAGCCTCCAGTTGTTTTTGTGGAAGACCTCGACCACAGACAGAAAATGTGCCTGTTTTCTTTTTTGCAGAGTATCTTCTGCTCACTCAGACTGTAAGGAGAGGGTCTGAACAAAACCGATTCTTGACGGGATTAGAGCTGGACTTTGACTAGGCCATCCTAATCCTTGATATGCTTTGATCAGAATCACATCATGGTGTTTATCACCTGGCTGATCTAAGGGACAAACACGCATCTAGGTAGTGAATGAATTTGCATTAAAGGTGTTTGTTTAAGCCATATTTTAAACTTTCTGCTGTAAGAAGTGGTATTTAGCTTCAGGGAGAGCTCAGGGCAACATAAAATAAACATTGAAAGAAAAGTAACATTAGAATAAAACAAATACATAAACCTCCCAAATAACCAACTTCCCTGACAATCACCAAAAACGGCAGAAAACTGAGTGAAGAAAAGGCAGCTCTGCCCTATAAACAGCCTCCAAAGTTTCCTTTGGTAAACAAGTCCTCCCAGATGAAGGGTGTTTGCCAGAGGGCTTCAAATAGGGCTCTGCTGGAGACCCAGAGAAAAGTTTAGGAAGTGGAGCCTTTAGAAAACATAAGCATTGCTTTCTTCCAGGATTGTCCTGTTTTTGGCTCCATCCAATCAGCCATGATGCTGGTTTCATTTCCAACTTAACGGTCATTTCAAAAACATCAAATGAAACTTGGGAGGATAGAGGTGTACTTAATGTCTCTCAGTTTTTAAACAGCAAACAATAAAACTGCTATAAGGGCACATTTACAATAGAAAAGTAATGCTCTACTGGCTTTAATAGCAGCTGGCTAAGATGCAAACGAATGAGAGAATGTACAAAACATGCAAGTTTATAGTTTGTACATAAATAAATAACATGACGTTGTTGCAGGGTTAGTTTGATTGATTGTCCCAGTGCCTCCAGGTGGGTCAGAGGTGGAGCAGCAGGTAGGTGATGACATCATCCACCCGTATGTCAGACTAGGAGGCAAACCGGAACCAACACAGACCCGCTGAGGCTCTTTGATCTGTGGCATTTAGCACCGGTACCACCAGGGCTCCTCACCTTGAGCACGTTCACCAGGATGTTGATCTGTGCAGCACCTATGGAGCCTGGAGCTGATGTGATCCAAATGTCTTTCACAGCTCGTTCCTGATCTGAGGTGTTGAACAGGGGGGAGGGGAGGAAATTAGAAGCACCTTTACTGTCCCAAACTGTGACAAAACGGCATATTTCAGGACGTCAGACCTGGAATAGATGAGTGTCTAATGTCTGAAAATAGTTTTCCAATTTTTTAATACGACCATGCCATTTTATAAGAAAGCTGAAATGCAAATAAACAGGATATGTTTACCTTCTCTGCTTTGTCTGGGGTTTATTAGAACAATTGCACCATAAACGGCTTAGAGTATTTTAGCAATAAGCGTTTGTTAGTATTTTTCATCCTTCAAATACTTTCTTAAATGTTTGTCAAATAAGGTCCTAAAAACAAAAAACTTTTGTTCTGTAATCATTATCAATAAAACAGTAATAAAAACCACAACACTTTTAAAATAAATGTAATTACCTTCAGTAAAACTTTATTCAGTAAGTTTTTACGTATTTGATAGAATAGTAGAATAGTTATTTATGCAAATAAACAGTAAAAATATTTTTGTGATTATTATGAGTTATTTGTTGTTGATCTTGTATTTTTAGAAAACCCAAAGCATAGTGCATCACTTCCTTTGAACCACCTTTCAGGGGACATGAAACGCGTTCGATCAGAAACCTCAAACTATACTTCCTGCTCCTATCTTCACCTTCCACTGGGTCGACAGTAAGAACTCTATCCAGGGTAGGAACGGTTCTTAGGCCTGCTGTGTTGAATCCAGACAGCACTCAGCCTTACTTACATCGACTCACACATGAATGATACGAGTCTGATTGGGACTCGCCTCTGGAGACAAACAACGAAAAACAAAAGTTGTACAAATGAAGCGAACTGCTGAAGCTCCACTAAAAAACCCAAACATATAAAGGTGTGTGCGTTAGCATGTTGCACTATGCGCATGTCACAAAATTATGTGTTTTTTTAAACTCTGTGAGGTGGTCTGTGCCTACACGGTCTGTCACCAAAGGATTGTGGGAAATCGCATCATTCCTATCGGTAGCTAGTGAAGTCAGGAGGTCCCTGTGCTAACTGCATTGCTACTAGTTAGCATCCTGCTTCCTGGTGCTAGTTCCCTAACTGCCAGCTGGATAACACTTATAGTGGCTCCTGTAGAAACACTCCTGCTGTTGCTTAAGTGTCCTTACCGTGTTGAGAAGAAGGTCCAGCAGAGAGTTTGCTTCCTGCTGCACCTCAAGAAATGCGACCTTCTGGTCATCCTCTCACTGCCAGCATTTAGTCAGTTCTTTCCGTCAGGGAAGGTCCAAACTGCTATGAACATCAGGTCTGCAGAGAGGCTCATCAGGGCTGACGTCCCCTGCATTGATCACAGGTGCAGGTCTAAGCTCAGGTGAATGGCAGCTAACGGCAGTCGTCTGCAGACCCAGGAAAGCATGTAGACTTCGACGTTGAGGCAGCTAGCCAAACGCCACAGACCGTTTCTTCCCCTGGATGAACATTCAACAGTCTCTGAGCTCAGATCGATACCGTGTATCATCGTCTTCTGTTCAGTTACATCTATAGATCTATAGATATTTATATGTTTATATTTCAGACATCCTCAGAGAGCTGGAATCAAAGTCAAGTTCCTTGTTTGTGTGCAAGAACTCTGATCCTTAAACTAAGGAACCATTGTTTGATAGTTGCAAGTAAAAGGACACATCCAAACAATGGGAGTTTTAATAATTTTTATTCTTTACTGTAGAAACACTGTACATAAATTACTTTCTCTGAGACTAATATCGATGTACGGATAAATGGAATTTCTCAACCTTCAACATAAAGTTAAACCAACAAAACACTGTCGACTTGTCTCTGGAAAAAAAGCCAAAATGCTTCCTAGCATACGATGTTACCTCTGTTTCCCTTCTGACATGTTTAAAGTTGCCCTCCAACCTTTCTACAGACAGGTACACACAGAAAAAATCTCTAAGAGAGCAGAGACCTACAATCAATGAGAAACATCCACATCGATTTCTGATCTATTACTGTTACTTATGTGTCATTCATGAAGATGCGCTGTCCCTTTAAGAAAAAACGAGCAACAACAATGAGAGAAGCAACAGCCTGTTGCTAATTACAGCAACCCAACTGCCCCCCCGCCCCACCAAGCCATGACGACAATTTTCTACTGCGAGCAGCACTACTACCTTTGACTGACAAAATCACAAGGTCTATGCATTATGATGCAGAGTCACGATTTGTAGAAGAAAAGGACTCTTCTGGGTCTTCCTGGTCTACACAGACTGTGTGAACTGTGATCCGCTCCCTCTGCACACGCCGGCCCTTCACAGAGCTCTGTTTTCTGGCACAAAGGATGAGGAGAAGGAGTGCTTGTAGAAACGACCAAACAGATCACGGCGCATCAGTAGGAGAAAAAAAATTACAATGCAACATTTGGCTTCTGTTCATTTCGTCTCATGGTCTGTTGTGGTGGTGGGGGTGTGGGGTAAAGTAGTAATAGTGCGATACATGTAGGTAATAGTATGTAAACCCTTTCAGTTGATTCTAATATCCCTTTTTTGTCTGAAGCAAATGCAAGTTTATATAGAAAATCAGAACCAAAAATTACAAACAAACAACAAAAAATCTTATTTGTCTTTCTTTTTTTTTTACTTGTACAAATATCAGTCCTTTTTTGTGCCTGTCTCTCTTAGAGAGAGTCCACAACAGTTCCATTCAATGGCTTCAGCCATGGAATAATAAATCCTATAGACAAGGCTCAAACCTAAGTGATGGGTCCCATCTGGACCCTCAGACGCACCATACCTGCAACATCTGTTAGGGATGCACAGTCTGGAGCTGCTGAAATGAATCTGACGGCTGCTTGCACGCCAAGCTGACTATCAGAACTGGTCTCTATCGTTCCCACTATTAATCCAAAGTCTCTGTTTAACAGGTACATAGCTCGCAAACATGGCAGTCAGATTAGCCGGGCCTATCAGAGGGGAATGGAGGGGCATGCGTGCAGCCTGTCTAAAAGCACAAGAGGGAACAGAAAAAGTCGGGCATTGAAGAACCTTTCCCCGGTTCATGAAGACAGTCCCAGCTGTAGTTTCCTGTCAGTTAGATTAAAAGGGTGATCATCAAAAAGTCTTCGCAGTCTACTTTAACCACCTGAAAAGACAAAATCTAAGGAGGGTCGGTGGGCAGTTTTTGGAGTCTTAGACAGTTCAAGCTGTGACGTCCATTTAGTGTTAAAACAGAACTTTTTGTGTTAGTTTTGACAGTCAGGGGTGGTACCGTCTAGGCATGTTCATGCCCTGTTACCTCCTCCCTATCTCACTTTGCCGGAGGAACTGGATGTTGTTGGCGCTGTCGGCCAGTTCAGGGTACTGCTCAATGGACAGGACGTAGTAGCCATCGTAACCCTGAACCTTGCCGCTACTCAGCAGCTGCCGTTTCTCTCCCTCTGTCCAAAGCCTCACACCTTCCTCCCCATCTCTCACTCGCTGTTGTTCACGGGCCCAGGCGCTGGACAGTGCCCTCTGCCGCGCCTGCTCCAAGATCCGCGTTTTCTCTTCATCCAGAGTTGTTCCGTAGCGCACATGGAGTACCAGAGCGCCATACTGTAATTCTACATCAGCAAAGCGCCGCGTTCTCCCATTCATTACGGTGGTAGACTGAGACACTGTGACATTTACCCCGTTTTCCAGGGACTTCCTGCCCGAAGTGAGCCGCAGAGCACTCAGGTCGTTCTCAGGGAGGCTGGTCTTGATGAAGTAGTGAGTGTCTCTTCCCTCCACCGTGAAATGTAAATTCTCCAGGTAGAAGGCATTGTTCAGGACTCCAGCCACTTTGATGCAGTCTTCGCTGGCAATGTTTAGAGCATTTGTCACCACTCGCCCCTGCACCACAGCGAACATGACACCCTTTCCAATCAGTGACTTAACAGTGGCAAACCATAACCAAGGCTTGGTGTGGTCAGAATGTCGTCTGCTGGGCTCAATTTCTGGCATACGCTCGAAGGACAGGAAGGCTGTTGACTGACGAGTCACTTCCTGCTGCACACCTGAGATAGACTGTAGAGAGAGGAAACATTGAGACATCACAACATGTTCACTGCATTCAAACACAGCAACTGATGCAGTGTCCTAGCATCTTATGCTAATGGCTCAAAGAATCTCTAAAAGTAGAATTAGAGGCAGATCTTTTAGTCTTCAAGCTGCTTCTTGCTGGATGAGCATGTGGCAACAGTAGACACTCACTTGCATTGTGTTTTTGAGTCTTTTTGACCATTTTTAAAAAAAGCTTATAGTAAGAGTGGCTCAGGTTATCCTGAACTATCTTTATAATTATGCTGCTATAGTATTCAGCTGCTGGAGGACATAGGGACCACTTCTCATGATTCCAAAAACTCATTTCAGGGAGATGCCTTATTCCCCCCCAACACACACACACCAACTTTTCATTAACTAACAGTACTTTCTTGGTCTTTTATACATTTCAAAATGTTCAGTCTTCTAGCCTACAACATCTGCTGTGCTCTCTATTTTTCCTGGGACTTCAGTCATTAAGTCCGCCATGGCTCATACTGAAGGCAGTGTTGCATATAGTGCACCTCGCCACAGTGTCATCATTCTTAACCTGCACTAGACATGGGTTTACTTTCGTATACTCTGCTGTAAAATGACTCTTATATTTTCTTTCTTTCTCCAGGATTCAACCTCTGCCATTTCACAGGATGCACAGCTTTGAGTAGAAACTGGGTGGCTATCGGAGAGTAAACCGAAAATTATTGGCTTATTTATCAGACTAATCCAATCAGCGCGCCCTCTGACAACCAGACGCCTGGAATGCCGGTTGAACAGAGCATCGCTTTGGACACACCTCCTCCCCACACCCCGCTGTCTCTTGGTGTGTCTGCACAGTCGCAGTAGTTCTAATCCACACATGATGCATGAATTATTGTAGTGCCTGCACGCTCTCACTCGCATTAAAAACACCACCTCTAAAATCCGGGATAATTTATCTGACTCGTGGGCATCCATGAATGCCCGTCGGTATCAGGGAGACTCCAGGAACTTCCGGGAGACTTGAGATGTCTGCATCCTGGATCTAAGCATTAACTTGCCCTGTTTCTCTCCTAAACATAGCTATGGGCTCAGCTGTTACTGTGACATGGAAGCTGAGTTAAAACGTTTCTTTCCTAGGCAGAGGAACTAGCCTTCTCCTTCATAGAAAGTATTTATGGATCAGTGTTCCTATGTTCCTCTGCTGTGTCTCTCTCTGTCTCAACAGAATGCCACTCACACTGAGCCTGGTTGCAACCAAACAATAGATTGAAGAATGTAAATGGTTTTGTAAGTTTCATGTAAAAATCTATTATTAACAGCTAATTTTCTTGAACATTTCAGTGTTTCCTTTGTATCTTCTGGGTACCTCTATAGGTTCCTACTCCTCATAATGTCACTCCTCCTCATCAGGACTGCATTAAACCGCTCAAAGCTAATAAGCAGTGCAGATCGTCTACACCGCCAACTATCTTTACTGCATGTGTGTGTGTGTATTAGTGGGCTCAGCGGTACAACACTCCTGCAGATACTGGATGCCTCGGAGAAACAAAAATGATTCCTCACTTCAGATAACACTTTAAATTGCTCTGAGCCTTTCTGACTCCCTTCCTCACCTTCTCTGATCTTCTCCCTGCCCTTCTCTTATTATTTGTGACTGGCTTGATTCAAAGACTTTTTTAGGCTGAAGCTGAACACACAGTTTGAGCTGAAGTGTGACTCCTTGATAGTCTGTCCAATATAATTACTCCAGTAACATTGCAGGTGCAGAAGAAGAAAAAGGGACTGTCATTGTTCCTAGAGCTTTGTCTTGGTAAATTTCCTCTTTCCCATAATCTTATCACTATCTCATACGACATTTCTCACAGGATCATTTTTAGGTTTACTAAAGTATCTGATGTGTATCTAACTGCAGCCAAGCATCAGAGGAATAAAGTCTAGCTGTGGTGGTGTTTACAGTGCAGTTCTGACTTAATCTACTATAATCAGCAGATTAATCTTCATGCAGACAGTTATATTTATAAATCAATGTTATGAAAAGAGAGACCCGTGAGTCTACAGGCTACAAAATATCAGTGTCTTTACAAATCATTGTTTATTTGATTAGACACAAAAGAAAACAACCAAACTACCTGATATCCATCTGTCAATGAAAACTAGAGCCGTGATGTTATGGTAGTTTGTTGTCAAAATGTCACAGAGCAAGTAATTATTTCATGTTAAATCATTACGATGCAAAAGTGGGGAGGAATTAAAATGCATGGCAACTTAGGTCTTAGATCTAGATAGGATGCTACATCTGAACACATGATTGAAATGTCAGGTTCTTGGGATAGAAAAATGAGATCATGAGGAAACTGTTGAAGAAGTATTTCCAGCTTTAATCCTGCAAGTTAGGAAAGCAGCACCAGTCTGGTTAAGATCATATTTCTGGGTGTAGGATATGTTGACTTCTACAATGATCCTCTTAATGTCCACATGTGGTTGGACTAAGGAGGAAAACATGCTGCCCAGACATAAACTTCATGCATGTTCGTCTGTAAATGGATCCAGGAGAGCAGGCAACATCAGAGACATCTCCATAATGGCTCTCCCTGCAGGCCACTGCAGTAGTGTAGAGTTGATGGTGCAGTCGACCTGCAGGCTGCTTCCAGAACCAGATTGCTCTGAACAGACTGTCAACAAAAGTCTCTCTTCGAGTTCGAAGGAGTAACTTGAAGCCAAAGCTTTAAAAGACTGAAAAACCATTAAAGATTCAGAAGGTCATCACTAGCCTCCCAGCTAAGCTATCAAATCCCTGGCTGCCCAAAGCATCACTGGAAAGTCCTCATCCAAATAGAAGGAAAGTGTTTCTGGCTAAATTTAGGTTTTTGATCATTTATGTGTTTTACTATCTTTTAAAAGTCATCCGGAAAAGCCATTGATAACCACAGGCTGGCTAACTAGATGCTAACCCTCTGCTATGAGGGCTCCTACCTCAGGAATGATAACAGAAGGTTAAGATTGATTAATGTCTGATTAGGTAAATCATTTCATAAAATATTGTTTCATTAGATAATGTTTTATTTACCTCTTGGATTTGCATTGCTAATTGATTTAAATTCATTCCAATTGTTCTACACTAGTTTAAATCATTCAAGATAAACTTTGGTTTTCAATCATAAAATCCAGGCTGAAATGTGATGTCATTCCATCAATTTATTGATTATGGTTTCCAATCATTCTCAGTTTGCAGTTTCTTCTATGTACATAGTAGCTTAGATTAGTTGGGTTTAACTAGTTTAAGAGCTTTTAACTCAAACGTTTGAATGATTTGTGTTTATAAAGTCTTATATTTTTGAATAAAAGTTGTGAATTTATTCTATTTGTACAGATTTATCTGTTTGACCAGGATTAGAGCTCGATTCCCACTTCAATCTGTAGTCCTGACACACAGCTAGTTGGCCTTGTGTTCACAGAACAACATGTGACAGTCTGGGAGTTATTAGCTAAACGTTATTTACAATAAAGATCAATGTTTATATTCAGCTGATTTCAAAAGGACATTTGTCGCATTCATAGTAAAGGCTTTTCTTCTACTCTTGTTTTTTGAGTCACAGAAACTCGGCCTTTTAAAAAAAGCTCTGAGCTTAGATCTATAAACACTAAATTCATCAAACAAAACATGTCAGATCAAAGTGAGATAAAAAGTGATCAGAAAAGTGATGAGTCAGACAGGAATGAACAAAACTTCAGGAGTTCAACAGCCAACTAGAGCCCAAACTTTCAGTGCAAAACTGCATTTGTCCTGAGAAGTCGGATATTTGTTGACGTTCGTAGTAACCAGATACTGCTGGTATATTTTTTGCTGTGTGGCTTAATAAAAAGAACAAACACCGCAGTAATCAGAGGATGTAAAAGCAAATCATTTGGTAACGAGTGATGATACACACAGGCAGGTCATCCCAGAGCTGGCTCTTCTTCATCTCCAGGGAAGGCTCTGTTAGGTCAAATTTAGGAATCGGGAATCCTGGGATGGCGTTATGAAGGTGAAAGCCAAACGTGACCAACCAGATGTTGACATCTGCAGTAAAAAAAACATCCGAAGGACAGAGTTAAAACATCCAATCAACAGCCCAGAATAAAAGCTCAGGACTTCTGTAATGATTTCATCAAAAGCTAAACTGATGCAGATGGAGCGTCTCTAATATTAGAGATCCAGTTTATTTCTATCCAGCATTTATCTGATCCATGCAGCTGAATCAGGGGTCTTACCTGTCACATACTCTTTGACCTGATGGATCTTGCTGACCGGGTTGTTGCCACGGAACATGTACAAGTTAAAGGGCTGTGGATCTTTCCCAACACGCGTCCATGTGCTGATGTCAGGAGTGGTCCACCTTCAGCAGAAGAAGAAAAGCGAGACACTCTGATCAGGTGTGACGCTGACAAAGCACACAGCAAGCGCTCCCATGCAATCACACGCCACGCTCGGACTAGAAATGAGCAAATAAGGGATGGATGGTTTACCTCCCAGCAGGGATGTCATAATCTCTGTCTCCAAAATGCAGCAGTCGTGTCAGAGGATCATACAGGCCGCCGTGGAAACCAATCACCAGGACAAAGTCAGGGTTGGAGTCAAAGTAAACCTCCCCGTATGCCGTGTACTGAACCTAGATGCACACACATTGATTTATAATCAGCTGCAGAGACACAAAACCATTTCACAAACAGATTACATGCTCAGCTGCTCTCTCCCCCTGTTTATGAGAAAACACTCGTACCTGTTTAAGGAGCAGTCCATTGTTACTGAAGACAGCCAGCGGAGTGCCGGTGTTATCGCACGCAATATAAAACTCATCTCCACTGCTGATTTCCATGGCAAACACATGACCCTGCAAACACACAACGCGCTGCCGTTCATTAAGGCTGTGAGGGGATTTATAACGTACAAGAGGAGCTTAAAAATGACACAACCATCATCATTAGTTGGTGCTGCTGAAACCTCCCAAATGCACCTATTCCTCACTAGAGCTACACTCTGCAAAGATCATTCACCTGTGAGAGATCGGAAGAGGCCTGGAAAAAAATGAGGTGGAAAGCAGAGAATTTGGGATGCAGAACCCCTGGGATTAGATAACAAACATGATGGATAAAGACAGCTTTAAATAAGGGGAAACAGAAATTTCCAGCCTGACCAGCATGTTATTCACAAGCTTTTCCTCTAGGAGGCACTAGTAACCCATGACAAAGACTACAACAGCAGATCACGCTCTAATCAGATTTGTAACTTTACATGTATCATGAAAAAAAACCTCAAAACAGTTCAAGCATCTCGTAAGAAAGTTAATTTGAAGCAGCTATACACTCATGAGTAACTGATTTGCATGCAGCTGGTAAATCCTGCATCCCTCAAGCCAGATCATGACCCTGGAGATCAGCACGCCCAGCCCCCCCCATCTCTGACCTCTCCTTCCACCCACAGTGTCCTCCTCCATGTAAACCCTGCCAAACCCCAGGAGAACCAGCTTGACCACCAGGATCCAGGTTTGCTGCTCTGCATAGTTATGAGTCAGTTGAGGCTTTTCTAACATCTCATCCAAATACCTCCCACATTCAAACCCTCTGAGAGGAGGCGCAGAGTTAGACCCTGGGCCTGCTGGAGGAGCTTCATTTGCCTTCTGATCTGGGAATGTATCAGCATCCTGCAGAATAAGCTGCAGACTGATGTCCTAATCTAGGATGAGTGGAAGAAGGTGCTTGGATGGATGGAACAAAAACGTTAATGACACTCGTTTATCCAGGAGTATCAACAATCAGCTGGTTTTCCTTGGTAACAACTTTAACCAATATGTCTGCATGATGTCTGTAAAAAGCTTTCATATGACTTGTTGTCAATTGGCACGGTAGAAATAAACTGATTTAAAGTAAGTCGAACTCTTGGATGCTGATTACAGCATCACTGCTTGCTATGTGGCTGTAGCTAACAGTGAGGAGGAAGTAGGACCTCAATGCAACAAGACATCTGCATTTATCAGAGGGAAACATACAAAAATTCAGGACAAATCATCAAACAAAAACTTTTTACAAGAAAATGTGACAATATTGAACTCGTCTTGTGTTTAGTTTAACAAATTCGACACAACGAGTGGATCTACCTGCAGATCGTAGTAGAAAGATGTGATCTCAGAGCTGGAGTGGTTGTAGACATGCGTGATTCTCGTTGGGTAGTTCAAGTCTGCATAGAAAAACTGCAGATGCTGGCCCAGACTGTTCCGGGACGCCACGCGCCGACCCAAACCATCATACCGGTACTGAATCGTCCAGCTGGCTGCTTTGCTATATACACGAACTAAAAGACCTGAAAATATAAAGAAGGACAAATGTTGAAAACTGATGCTAAGTTGTAAGAGAAAACCATCACTTAAGCTTCGCCGCTGCTATAAATGTGCTGTACTGCACTCTGGTCCGTCACATTTGGTGTGAATGGATAACAACTCTCACCTTTGGAGTTATACTCAAATATTTCGGTTCCTCTCTGTCTCAGGAACCCATCTTCATCCATCCTGTACTGAACGTCTCCCAGACGAGTGATTCTGTCCCTCAGATCGTAGCGTAGCGGAGTCAGACGACCGCTGTTCCCCGGGTTCAGTAAGTGCAGGTTTCCATTCAGGTCATAGTTATACCTGCAAAGCCAGTAATAAAAGTGTTAACAAGCCACATCAACTCAGTGGATTATTGCCATCATTCAGTGGTGTCATGAAATAAAGCCCACCTCCACATTAGCTTCTCATTGAGGGACACCGTCTGCAGCTGTCCATCAACGTCATACTCATAACCATATTTGGTTGTGTTGGCAAACGGTCCGATCTTGATCTCCCGCTTGGTGACCCGGCCCATGTTGTCGTACTGAATGGTGATCCAGTACATTAGGGACCTGAAAATCTCATACTGGATCTCCTTGATGCGGCCATGTTGGTCAAAATGCTTGGTGTAGGTCATCACTGCCGTGGAGATGATCTGAAACAGGAAGGAAACCTTCGTCACCAGAAGCCTTCAGGCTCGGACCGAGTCCCAGTACTTAAAGGAGCATCACGCTAGGTCTACTGACAGCGTTTTTATTGGAGTTATCACAAGTTGTGTTTTAGCTATTGGCTGATGGGAACCACGTCAAAACCCACCTACTGAAAACTGACACTAAGAGAAAACCCTGAGTCGGTCTGAGCTCTACACTTGGTGCTTTATTGTTCCTTTTTACATTAAATAAAACATTTTTCTTTGAAGACTCTTTGAATAAGGTCCAACCGTTGGAATGAATGATTTAAAATGTCCCTTTGCACAGAAACATGATACTGTACAGTCTAGTGGTGACAGAACATGATTTCAAATTTCACTCACTCAGGGAACATGTTGGACCTCATATTTTTAGCAGCCTCTACATTCATGCTTTGAATGTAGACCTAAACTTTAGGAGGTTTGGATCGAATTTAAGGAAGCTCAACAGGAGGCTGTTGTTTAAGTACGCTAGCTAAAACTAACCTTGCTAACAGCTAAAATAGGACGCTAAGGGTCATTCCATAGCATAGGTGTCATTTCTGTCCCCTGGAAATTTTGTCTATAAACATATGAAAAATATTTTAGATGCTTTTTTTAGGTGCTGTATGTGATTTCATGTGAAATCTGGGATATTTAAACAAGAGGATAAAAAAAAACTCAAATTAATCCAAGCAAATGGTTCCTATTTGGTGGAATAACTCTAAAACTATTTTTAATGCCAACTCCAAACTATTTGCCTTTATTTCAAAACGATTGTATTGCAGCCACTATATCATTAATGCATCCATGCTACTCTGCTCTTCAAATCACGTTCAGCCTTGTTGCTCATGTTGCATCTGTACTATGGTCTGTATTATGCATCACAAGTGAGTGACAGACTGACGTCGCATGATATTAAACCATAATGTTTGTCTTATTCTCTGCAGCTGTAACTTCTAAAAACCTTCCAAATATCATGAAGATGTTGGACGGAAACATCTTCCCATTAACAGGCTAAGTTTTTATTTTTATTCTATAAGCAGGACTGAGAGCAGAGAGTCTTTATAGTCCTTATAATTAAAGGTCTTAGTCTAACAGTAGCATGCATGTATTTTTAGACTTTGCTTTGTGCGTTGCTCCACAGTCATGCTGGGGTGGGACTGGCCGTCTCCAAGCTGTTCAACAAAGCCTGGAGCTTTAAAATGTCTTGATCCAGTGATTTTTTCACACCTCACAATTTCTATGTGAAGTGTGAAAAAATCACTGCTGCCAATTCCTCATTAAGGAAAGTTGCTATTGGCTGTCCCTAAAGGATGCGAGATGACATCATCACCTCATCTGTATATTGAACCATGCTTTGCTTTAGGTTATACGAGAAGAATATCAAAGCTGACGTGATAGAAAGCGAATAAAAGCACCGTAAATATGTTTAAAACTACAAATGAACTTTATGTAATGTTTTAAGACTTTCCAGCAGGAGTTCATTAATATTTCACCTGAACCCAAACTACATAAATCAGTTAAAATGTGAAATTTAACTAAAGGACAGTTAGCAGATAGCTAAGACATTGGAGGAGCTGAATGAGTGACTGACGCTGTGGGAGAATAAAACTCAGGATTTCATTTTAGTACAAATATTTTATATTTTAATACAATGTAAATGTATGTATTGAGATTAAGTTTCTATCAACATACACCATGTTTCTGCAGGCGTGACTCACTCCTAACGGGGAAGTAGAGGCACGGTTTGCTGCTCTAGCAGGCTGCTGTCAGGCTAACCAGCTGTCTGTGCTTTGGGAGAGGGAGGGGCTCTCAGCACTCAGTGAAGACAGAGACTCCAGAGCATCAGTGCTGCCATGTGTTGCTGCCAAAGTCTCCAACTATATCAAACAAACTTCCTAGATCTTTTTTAGATTATTTTTAGGCTCTAGTGACCTTTATTGTTAAAATATAAGCTGAGATAAAATGAAACCAGAGAGAGAGAAGAGACATGCAGCAAAGGTCACCGGGCCGAGAATCGAACCCATGACGGCTGCACACTGAAACCATGCACCACCCCCACACTCCTCTGCTAGAAGAGTTCAAATCGTCTGTAAATATAACGATTAAGTTGCTTCATTCGAAGCACCAACCCATCAGTTTGCATGTCGCTCACTACTAAAGGCCTGAGCTGTATTTCATTTCATTTGGTTATTCAGCATAAAACGTTGATGCACATTCTGTGTATTTTGTTTCTTTCTTCTGTTGTAAAATCTCTGACTGAGGAGCTCACAGGGGAACAAAGCGACTGTAAATATCGACTATATCATTAAAAAAATCCATGTAGTTGCTGCTTGTAAAAACCTCCTCTGCTGTCATCTGTCATGTCTGCTTTGACTGGATAATAAACGAGCTCTGAAAGTGGGGGGGCAGCTGCTCCTGTGCCTGTGGAAGTGACTGAAACACAACTTCAGTGATTCGTAGCTTCACCCTAGAGTAATGTTTGGGTTCCTGGAGTAAAACCTTCTGAGGTTCGCTGTCATGGCTGATCTATAGGTCAGGTCTATTTACGTAAATAAAAGCAAGCACTCCTCTCTCACCTGATTGATATCGTAGTAAATCACTCCAAACTTCCCAAACTGCTCCACCTTCCCAGAGATATCGTCAAACTGGTAGAGATCTATGGGGAGCGGCGTCTCATTGATCACAGCCTGCATGCTGGTGACCCTGAAGCTGTTGTCGTAGGTATAATCGAAGCGCGCGTTCACCATCCCATCCTCGCTGAAGCGGAATATCTGCCGATCCACCAGCGGGCCGATTTGGCGGTAGCGGATGGAGCAGATGAAGCCTTCGCTCTGCAGGTTGACGGTTTTTAACACGCCGGCGGTCTCGTCGTATGTGAAACTGACCCGTGCTGAGTCATAGAGGATCTCTGCCAGCTTGTTCTGAGGAGACAAACACAGCCGTGCTGTTCAACGTTCACACAACTAGTGCCACATGTTGAAGGCCGTGTTGTCGTAATACAAACACTAATATTGGAGACTTTTTACCATCGAGTTTGTTAGGTGACAGAAATGAATGATTTCCAAACAACAAATGCAAAAACTAACAGGCTGAGAATACTGCCAGTAAATAATAGGGATTAATGTTAATTAATAGTAGTATGAGTGAACCACATACCTGTCTGCGATATTTGTAAAGTATCCGTCTGCCGGTTCCTAGATGAGCAACTCTGAGGAGCTGGAGACACAGAGAGACGTGGTCTGATCAGACATGGCTTCTACATGAACCACCTGTTGAGTATAAACTGAGCTGCAGCCTAAACAGCTTCTACACCTGCTGTCATGTTGCATCCTCCAACTTGAATGCATTTGGTTGGGATTCTAACCAACACAAAGTAGTGCATAGCTGTGAAGAGGAGGGGAAGTGAGAAACGTCTACTTCACAAATATGCACCACTGAGTTAAGATGTAGGACATCTAATCCCTGAAATAAAACCCTAAACTTTATGACTGTTACACAAAAAACATGGAAGCATATAAAGTGTCTTAATACTTTACCAAAGCGGGTCTCTATAAACCAAACTACACACCTGGCCTTCCTCAGAGTAGTCCACAGTAACAGAGGCATTGCTCTCTGGGGGGGTGTAGATGTTCCTGTAGTATCCCACCGATCTGATGGTCTGCATGGTGTGCCGGGCCACGCTGGGCATGGTGACGGCAGACAGGCGGCTTCCTGAGTCGTAGTCAAAGATGTACTGATGCTGGCTGTGCAGCAGTAACACCATGGACTGTCAAAGACAGGACAGCGTGTCACCGACAGGACGGACCCCGGGGCCAAAACGCAGGACAAAGGGACCGCAGACAAATTTCATCAAGCCAAGGAAGTATGAGCGCAAACGAAGGCAAAAGAAGTGACAATCATCCAGGCTAGAATAAAGACTCTTTTCTTATCCACAATATCTCCCAGTAGAGGACCTATTTCATGCCTTGCTGCCTTTTTTTGCCCATCTGTGATTCTAATTTCTACTCCTGTGTTGTTTTTTTCTCCCTCTGTCTGACATCCTAACTAAGCTCCTCGTTTCCCCTGAGTCTTGTCTCGCAGGTGTACCTCTGGCTGTCTGTCTGTCCATGGCTCTCAATCCTTCCCAGGTGCCGTTCAGAGTCAGGTCCTTCCTAGGCTCACACAGCCCCCCCTCCCCCTCACACTGTTTGTTTTCTTTTCTTTTTTTGCTTCCTCCTAAGCTCCCTTGGAGATGTTTTTTCAAAGCCACTCACTTTTAATGGTCTCTTCTTCTTCTTTTACCCCCCTCTCTCTGTCAGCTCTGCCTTCCTGACATCAATAGTTGCTTTTATTTGAGGACAAGATACTTTCTTGGTGCTCGTTTCCTTTACTTTACCCGCTGCCTTTCCACAAACTGCCTTTTTAAAGCCTTTTGGCATATTTTGGAAGTCCACAGATTGGATGGATCCAGAATTATAAAGCAACTTCTTACATGCTACACACAACACCCTCCTCTTCTTTTCTTATTTATTTGCATTGAAATGAATTCATAAAGTTGGATGGAATAAAAATATGACATGAAAATGAATTCATCTTTAAAAGAATTGTTTTTTCCCATTTTGTCCCCAGGTTCAGGCAGGTCAGGGTGTTTTGCGACTCTTGCCTCTGCAGATTAGAGCAGCAGCAGTTCTAACAATCTTATGGAGGTAAAAGTTATTCTAAGATCTGATTAGTTTCAGCTGTCTGCTGGAATCAGTTAAACATCTTCTGGTGAAAATACAGATTTACTGAATAAGACGCAACAAATGTTGATGCTATCAAACCTAATAACATCAGACCAACTATTAAACAGGGCAGGGACAGAATCATGTTGAGGAGCTGATGAGAAAGGACAGCTTCAAGGTATTTCACCTCAAACTGGACTGAACGTTAATCTGTGGTTTAAAGCCATAAACTCCTCCTTGATTTAAAGCTAACCCATCTGTGAAGAGTCGCAGCAGAACTCGTCTTTTAACCGCACCTTATCCAGGTAAGTGTAGCTCCATATCTTCCCATCAGCAAAGACTCTGGAAATGATTCTTCCTTGATTGTCGTACTCCCACCTCTCTGTGGTCGGACCCCTCTGGAGCCCGGTCACCTGTCCCGTGCTGAAAACACACACATGGTGTGAATCCAGGTTGTCACGGTAACATAGGACGTCCTGCTCCACCAGGTCTTACCTGGAGTACGTCAGGTTAACAGAGAGCAGTTTGCTGCTGGGAACCCAGAGTGTCGGGTGGCCCTGGGTGTCATAGATGATCTTTAGCAGGAACTTCCTGTGGTCGTCATAAACCTTCTCCGTACGCAGCGTTCGATCATAGTCCACAGACAGCAAGTTCCTTCCATTTACCTGAATGAGTGAAATGCAACGGATCCTTTTAAAAATGATGCAGCATAAAATGTGTCATGTGACCTTCTACTATGAAGCTACTGAGGCAGATTCTTCCTGAATCCATCAGCAATGGCTGCAGGTTCCTGATCAATTACCAGTTAAATGCATCACAAAATAATAAACCTAACATTAAACGTCCCCATAAACAAGGAAATATAACATTTGTGCATTTAATACATTAGTAAATAGAGCTTTAAGTTATAAAATGTCACAGCAGTGAGCTGAATGTGTCGTTAGATGTTCTATAAAATCCACCAGACCTTATGTGACCAACAGACAAACCAACCAACCTTAATCAGTATAATGATGTGAAAACTTTCAGGGAGGCTTTCTTATTGTATTCTAGCAAAACTCACACTGAGAAAAAGGAGCAATAGTTTAAAAAAACAAACCACAACCCTGTTTAGATGTTAGGATGCTATATCCAGAATAAATGACAGAGAAAGAAATGACCAGAGCTAATGAATTTAACTAATAACATCCTTAAAGCATCTGAATGTCTGGGAAATAAAATAAACCTCTGATCCAAGACCCATAAAACACAGTAAGAAGCGCAGAGCCAGGCTTAATCAGCGTCCAAATGATGTGCTGTTAAAATCCGATTTATGAAGACAGAGCTGCTGCAGCCTCACCTTATAGATCCTTGAAGCAATGACAAACATTAGAAACCAGCAAATCACCGGCGTACAGACGTCTTTCATTAAACAGAGAGTCTGGCTGGAAGGTGTCCAAGGGTCCATTTTCTCACCTTTTCATTCAAGCCACTCTTTCATTGGTGAATTAGCACCAGTTAAATCCAGTGAGGTGAATTAAAGGGACATGAGGGAGACATGGGGACTCTGGTCAGCAGCCAGACGGATGAAGCCCAGAACAGATCGATAAAAACCACAGGCTACACTTTGAAAGGAGACGGAAATCCAGCAGGAAGCAGGTCAGCAGTGTCTCCATATCTGATTTTCTTATTCCTTTAACTCAGGGCATCACTGCGTCTTTAAAAGGACAGGTCGCACTTTATAATAACACTTTTGATTTGATCGTTTCGTTAACCAGAGGACATCTGTGGACTGCAGCAAGCAGACCTGCTGGATTGGCTCTCAAAGCATCTCCTTCACTCCTGGAAGCCTTGTTGTTGTTGCTGGGGCCACATGCCTCTCAATAATTGTCTCCACTGGCCATCAGTTCCTCCCCAGGGACAGTCCAGTTTGTCCATGAGAGCATCAACAAGCATGTTGACATCTTTCTGTTTCTGTCCTAGACTGAGCCGCCTGTGGAGCTGCTTAACCAGGGGATCCTAATGGCCTGAAATAAACTTCCACAGACTTGTTCCTTCAACTCAGGATTTAATCCACAGAAGCCAAACACAGCCTGCGACCTCCCAGAGCAGAAACTGATGCAGGGGACTGACTCACTACAGGATGTTTCCCCTCACTAAACTCCGCCCACAGATGAAGATTAAATCAGATGAATGAGAAGGAAAGACAAGCTGACAAAAAGCAAGGATCTAGATGTTTCTCCTCACAGACAGCAGAGCGGTGCTACACTACGCTCGTTCTCTCTCTCCTGTGGAAGTGTGAACAGGTAAATTGCCTGTGGGCATAGAAATGACCCTTTCAACACATCCTCCAATCCTGTGGGCTGGAGCTCTTGGGAGACACTTGCAGAGCCTGCAGGTATACAGGATTAATAATGCAGACATGGTCTAATCTCTTCCCCATATGCTAATTATATGTCTGTGTGGAGATAAATTAAGACATGTGTAATAAAAAGGTTACATATTCCTTACATTCACCGTACAGTAACATTTCTGTCTGTGCTTCCTACTAGCTGGTCAGCTGCTGTAATGCTGTCGGCTTCCCTTAAACACATGATCCTGTCCACAGCGACAACAACTGGCCTATTTTCAAACCACTGCACCCTGTTAGTGTTGCAGAAAATGCCCCTTGTGATGTAGACAGGTCTGTAGACTGTTCTCTGGGTTAAGTCTTTCTTTTTATTACCAGGATTAAGATTCCTGACATTTATGTTTTCCTAACTGTTTGCAGCAACTTATTTCCACTAATTGCTCAATCTGACACATAAAATATGTCATAAACTCTGCAGCAGATGATGATCCTTGACCTTAAATACCTCTGATAGCTGCTCTTTATTAACTTTACAGACTATCTGTGATCAGCCGCAGCTTCCGGCTGACGGCAGAGGCTCACATCCAGCAGCAGGGGTGGCAGGCAGCGTCTGATCCTCGGATTAGAGGCAAACCTGATGACATGAAGCTGTTCTCTGGTTTTTTCCTGGTGCTGCTGACCTGTGCTGCTCCTCTTCCTCTCCTGCTTCGATAGGAGAACTCCTCTTCATCACTGTGACCCTTCCTGAGTTTCTTTGCATTCTGAATATTTTGTTGATGTTGTAATCTTTAGTTTCTTTACACAGGACTGTTTTTTTTTCTTCCACAGTCCCATCTGACAGGATCCCTGCTACCTTTGAATCTTTTCTACAGAGCTCCTGCTTTAAATAAAGTGACCCAACACATGGATGGACAGAAGAATAAAGACAAACACTGCAAAAACTGATCTAAACATCCTTAAAATCGAATCGAGTTTTCTCTTAACTGGAGCAGGAAAAACATCTAATCAGCCAACAGATTGACTATGTTTGCCCTTAAAATAAGATGATTAGATATTATTCACTTGAAATAAAATACTGGAGTTGATTTTGTTCTTTCCTGAAATACTAATAGTCTCATGGATTTATTTCTAAGAAACCCCCCACTTGTTTCATTATTTGGTTTGTACAGAAATACTTTTTTAATGTTTAATTTTATTTTTGGATTCTTTTCCAGCCCTATAAACCTGGATCGTCTGCTAACCCCCCCCATAAGTGCAGAGGACTCACCCTCAGCTTTCTCCCAAACACAATGACCTTCCCTCGGTTCTGCTCCTTCCTGAACCTCCATTCAACCAAATTCTGTCCGTTTTCTCCAGGCAGGGTCATGTTACGGCGGGCGATGATGGGGTTAGCAGCTCCTGGAAGGATATGAGAGTTCACAGACACGACAACATGGAGGCTGATGAAGGCCTCCTTCACCTTCTCACTGCTTACCTGCCAGTATATGCGGCTCAGTCTGGTAATGTGTGTCCATCCCGTTGGCATAGATGACCCTGAGGGAATGGTCGTTACCCACCTGGTAGCTGTTGCGAAGCTGGTCTGCATGAAACAAGCACAGGGCAGAGCAGCATTCAGAGCGTTTACTGAGGAACATTTGATCAATTGTGAGCTGAAATGAGATAAAGGAGGCAAAAGACAGCAGGGAGAGTGAGAGTGGGGGAAGGACAGCGAAGAGAAGGTGAGAAAGCATTCATCTCTGAGCGCCGTGTTTGAACCTGCTAATGGAGCAGAGAGCAGCTTAACATCCTTCAGCCTTTTTCAATTATGTTCCTCTCAGCCTCCCACAGGACTAATGGCTGTGTGAGCAACACGGTGGCCAACCGCACCCTTTATCTTTGACTAAACATACACTCTGCTGGATCCATGCGACAATCCAGCAAAGCAAATGAAATAACTTGATAAAGACAAAGGTCTGACAGAGCATTTCATTCGGCTTTTCCCTTCATCCATCCGCTCCGGGTTTCAGCTCCATCGCTCTGCTGTCAGGCCAGCAATGCTTTTATTATTAAAACATTTGGCCTTGGTTCATGTCGGATACAAATCATACATGTATAATGATATAATGGATTGACTTTTATTCAGCGTGTTAATAACAAGTGAACTGAGGTGGAAAATCTTAACAATAAATGTTGTCATGTTGCTTTAAGGCTACTTCTGAAACCCTCTGCAGTGGATCTGATCAATGCAGATTAAACAGTTTGAAATAAGATTTAAATGACTCATAAGTTGTTGCTTGTTCAATAATCTGTGTCCCCTAAAATAAAACAACTGTGCAGCTTTAGCTCCCGTTTCAGTGAACTCCAAAGTTTATGCTGCATCATGTATCTGATGTGTTTTGAGCCTGATTTTTGATATTTTCTCTTTAATCTGTCCTGTGTAAAACTGAAGATAATGATTTTAAACGTTGGAGTCAGAATGTAAGGATGTGTCACTAAGGAACGGTTTGATGAGAAGAAAATGGACGTTTAGAAGTGAGTGAGACAGAAGTCGGGACAAATGCTGAGTGGGCGAATACAACCAAGACAAGATGCTGACAGATTTTGTACTAAAACTGAATCAAAGGGGCTTCATTAGTACAGGCTGTGCAGACGGATGCAGACAGGTTAGGGCAGCATTTCCATCACGATTTTATGATCTTACACTAAACAGACAAAAGTCTCAGCGATTGCTCAACATGCTCTTATTTCTTCCAGAATCACTGAACATATAACTGATTCTTATTGTTTCTAAGGTTTATGTTTATATTTTCTTCTGTTTCTTTTGTTTCCAGTCTCAGAATGAGCAACATGAAGGAAGGTTGGTTATATTTAAAATATAAACAGACTGTTGGATCAAAGAGCCTGAAGGGAAATTGATCACCGTTATAAAAAAGTGTTAAACAGCCTGTTATTGTTAGTTGTTCTTCTTTTAAGGAAAACATCAAATAATCTGACATTAAAAATGACTTCTGCTCTGATATTTATGCTTGATGTACCTCCTGAATAACCTGACGGAGGCTGAGCTTCCTGAACCTTAATCCTTTGTATCTCCAAGCTAAAAAATAAAGGATAACAAATAAACAACCGTCCAAAATATATATATATGTATCTATTTGAGGGATGATTAAAATGGATCCTTTCTGTTGAACATCTTACAGAACATCAGGGGGCGTGTGTGGATGGGGTCATGTTTTCATTAACCTCCCAGCACATTATCATCCATGGTGATTCAGTGGAAACAGCGGCGTACTGTAAATGTCTGTAAATGACCCTTTCACCTCCCGTTTCCACACATTCTGCTTTCTCAAGCAGTTAACAGCATCATTAATATGACTAAGTACAGCAGCTAAATTAGCTTGTTTACCATCTCTGGCCTGCACCTGGACCTAATGGGGTGCCGCCTACCTACGCATGCAGATGAGATGACAGCAGAAGCAGGGAGTAATGGACACGGACGGAGGGAAGCAATGTGACTGTGAATGAAGGAGGCTGGGCTGCCTGTCGGACTCAGGCACGTCCATTAGATATTTACCGTGCCCTCCGCAATTACTGGCACCCCCGTTTAAGATGTGATTTTATTTTTACCACCAAAGTAATGTACTTGAATGAAAGGTTGGATGTTTCTCGTTTTTTGCATTTGGGTTCTTTGTTGTTTAAAAGAAAAGGAGAATTTTTTAAAGTCCTTCTTAACGGGGGTGCCAATAATTGTGGAGAGCAGTGTATGGTCGATACGCATCAACTTCCGGATTAAAAGTCCCAAGAAGGATGGAAAAAGACAGAATAAAGAAAAGAGTTCAAACTATTGGGAGGCTGCTGGGTTCAGTTATTCTGAGATGAATAAAGGAAACGGTGGTTCAGGTTTTACAGAAACATCCCTGCTATAATAATAATAACATCATTTACAGTGTTTGTCTGATACAAAGAGTGAAAACACTGCTGAAATACTGCAGTGTTCAGCTTTCATTTGCTGCTCCCAGATCAAGATTTATGAAAACACATTTCATTCATTCTTCTGGGTTCTAGCAGCTCTGGATAAAAGAGAAAAAAATCTAACAATAACCTAAATTCAGTGGTTTAATAAAAAAGAAAAAAAAAGACAGGAAAACAACACAGAAGCAGTGTTTCCTGCCCTGTCAGGTTACAACCACACACTGAACCCAAACACAAAGCGACGCCTTAGTGTGAAAGGAAAGGAAGAAATAAATCGTTTTTAAAAGCTTTTATAGGAAAAAAAACATCAGAAAATATTCAGGCTTTCCTCCAGGATCAGTTTCCATCAGCAGCATTAAAAAAAACATAAGAAGAAAAGGCTGATGAAAGACCTGGAGCAAAACTAGAGAACCTGCAAGGATCTCCAGCCAAACAGAGGCTGGTCGTGTTTTAGTCCACATGTGTGGACGGCAGAAGGATGGATCCAGGTCGGCCTAAGATCTCCTGAAACCTTGGAGGAAGAAGCAGTAAAAGAACCTGCAGATCACTGCAGACAGGCGACAACAATCCCAGGAAGGAAACAGTGTGAACAACATCAGCAGGTTTCTGCTCATTGTTTAACATAGGAGGAGCCCAGTCTGGCAGATGGGTTTGCAAACAGCAACATATTTAGCGTCTTTCTCATTCCTACATGATTATTGTGAATAATTGTAGTGATGAGTGACAACATACGCTGCAGTGAAAACATCAGGGAAAACGAGTGAATCTGAAAGTAACAGCAAATGTAGAGTCATAGCCGGGATGATGAGCGGCATCATGTCTCTCCGCTCAGACAGACAGCTGGATTTCTCTGCTTTCGACTAACTTCTTCTTCCCTCTGTGCTCGTTTAGCTTTCTTTCTTCCTACATCTTTTGAAATGAATCAGACTCTTCTTTGTTGCTGGACGCTGAACGCGTGCCGGGTCCTTACCCTGCACCAAAGTGTAAAAGGAGTCTATCGATGACAAGTTCGTTGTTATGGAAACATCCTCATCCCTCCCCGATGTCTCTATGTCCACCGCGACGGCTCCTGAAGACATGTCGCCGTGGAGATTGGTGACCACTCCCGTGGGGAAGGTCACATTAGTCAGACGACCCTCGCTGTCGTAGCTACAAGGACAGAGGAGAGCAGCAGAAACAGGACATCAGTCGGTTTTACTTTAGTAGGAAGAGAAAGCAGGAAAAATGACCAGAACATCCGTTGATTGATCATCATTTCCCACCCATTAAAGTTCATTTCTGTACACTTTAACCCGAAGGATCCAAGAAATAAATGTAAATGAAGCCTCTTTAAACCGACACCTTAGCCAACCGTTCATTGAAACCCCTGATTAGATAATTATAACACAGCACAGAAGAAGAAGAAGACACCATCCCAGTGAGGAAGATGTTTACTGATCTCTGCAGGTTAAAAAATGGTTTAGAAATAAACACTCATTTTATCCAGCCTAATCTATGTAAACTCAATGCAATGACTGGAAACTTCAAACCTCTGCGAGAAACAAGGCTGAAAGACTCATAGTCCTCCTTCCACCATTGGTCCATGAAAAACAAAACGCTGTGAAGTTTTCCACACCCTGCTGGGATGAGTTTAATGAAAAATATTCAGCCAATAACCATCCTTCTAGGTTTGGTCTGAAACTAAGAATAAATGGGTGGAAAACGATCTTCTAAACACCTGCAGAGTCTGAGGAGCTTATATCTGCTGCCTCTCAGTTCAGGGAAGATTTTCATCTTTTGGTCCTTTAGGAGGAGTCTCATAAAAAGACTAAATGACGATCTGCTGGCAAACTTCACCGTTTGAGCGACTGATGTGAAACCGAACAGACTGTTGTCATCATTCCTGCCAACCTTCCTATTCAGCCAATCCCAGCCGGCGCTCCTCAGTCTGTCCATTCAAAGCAGGGGAACCGTCCTCTGCAGCTCCCTGCAGCTGAAGCTCTGCAGCCTGATCACTCAGAGATTTCAAACAGCTTTTTGAGGACTTCTCCGGGTGCTTTTAGTGCTTTGATCTGATTCATCATCTCATTTGAGCCGTTTCATCAGTCGTGCTTCAGTCTCTTGTTTTTGTTGACACCTCCCTCTAGAAATGCCTCGCTGAGGCTAACTGCTATCAATAAAGGTAAATAAAAGAAAGACTTGTGCCACTAGTGATTTTGTTACACACTGAGACAACACAGGCTCTAAGTAAAGGTTAGATTTATATAAAAGTTTCAGTGAGGAGCGATGCCACTGAAATGAAAGATGATTTATTCATTTTAACCAGAGGAGCTGGAAGAAACACACAGATCTGTGCTGTTAGGTGTCTTTGTGAGGACATTTCTATCCTTTGTCATGAACCAGATCAGAACACAGTTCTCCTGAAGCGAGTCCACAGAACCGAACACAGAAAGCCAGGAACGATGAAGCTGCTCGTGCTCAGAGAACCTAAAGCTCCACTGCATGTTAAAGGAAAACAGCTGAGAAAAAACATTGTTCATATTGATGATGTGGCTGCAGTCCAGCCGCTGGAAACACTTTCTGACGCAGAAGCTGCCGTTCACTGCAGGTGATTGGGTTTGGAGCGCTGCTGAAACTGGAAAGTGTGGAGTGTTGGTGCTTGGTGTGAGGGGCTGCTGCAGAGTCAACCACTCAGTGTGAGTTACTGTCCACCGCTGCAAGTCAAAGACTCTAATGCTATCTGCTAAGAGTCAGTGACTGGAAACTATCATCTCCTGCATGACAATGACTCACTGCTGCAATCGCACCTTTATGTAATCAGATACACGGCAACAACTGAATGCATTGACTGGATTCAATCGACCGAGAGTTAATGACTCGATATGATCTGCTGCACGACGATGACTCTATGCACAGTCATAAATCAACTGGATGAAATCTGCTGCACAAAGAATGACTGGATGCAAACGACTGCCAGTCAACAGCTCGATGCATTCTGCTTTTAATCCAAGGGAAGATGTTGTTAACCTCCCAATGTTTTTCTGCCCAGACACTCAGACATCAACAATACCATCATTACTAGTTAGTCCTCCTGATGGGTCTTTGATGATTAACTGCTAAACACTGGATTGAAATGTGAAGATTAGAAAAGTGATTTTCCTACTCATAGAAAGTAGTCCAGCCAATCTGGATGCTCTTGGTGGCCAGCAGGCCGCTGTTGCCATGGTAAGTGAATAAAACCAGCTCCTGACCCTGAGCTGTTAGAGACTTTAGTCCTCCATTGGTTCCGATGGTCAGCCAGATGACCTGAACGTAAAAAAACAACACAATCAACCACCAGCAGATAATCAGATCCATCCTCAGATGAGGAGAAATCCTACCTGGTTGTCAGGAGCGACCACACGGACAGGCATCCTGTTGGTGTCTCTACGGATACGCAGAGTGTTCCCACTGCTGTCAGTCACCGCGGTAACATCCTCCTCATTGCTGAGATAACAGGAAGTCAGAAAATGAAAACAAACTCTTCTATAGAAGAGCAGGCAGAAGGTGAGGAAAACCAACCTGTAGCTGAAGTTATATTTAAAGTCTCCAGTGATGAGAGACATGGTGAACTGATGAGTCCCGTTTGAATCAAACACATAAAGTTCTTGAGAGGCTGGAGATGCCACTTCATAGGAGCTGGGTCCTGAAGCCAAAGAGCCTGCAGACCAAGAGAAGAAGAACAGACTCTGAACAAACAAACACAGAAGTCTGAAGAGACTAAAATGAATGAAATCTAAACGCCAGCTACTGTTTCTGATTTTCTCTCAGTTGGTTTTCTCTAATCCGGCTCTGCTGGAGGTTTCGTTCAGTAAAAAATGAACCATCCTCCTTCTGGGCTTTGACACCCCCGGTTTGTTTAAGTGAGTGGATTTAATGCAGCTGAAGCCAACAGGAAGAGCTAAACCTCCATCAACATGTGCTAAAACAAATTCAGTGTCCTCAGAACTTTAGAACGGAAGCAGAAAGACGTGTTTAACTGGACACACGTGGTTCTTTTTAATTTGGCCTGATATGCTGTGATCAGGCCTGATCCCACAGTGGTGCTAAATAATTAAGAGGAGTTTCTGTCCTTTAAAAATAGTTTAAACAATGAATCTGTTTGCTAATTTTAATGAATGTGTCCCATTGTTGTTGTAAAAAATGAGCTGAATTCCTTTTTTAAATCCTGACAGATACATTTTAAGCAGCTGAAATCCATTAGATGGCACTGTGCCTTTAAAATCTACACATGTTTTATTCTTTCTGGATTATGGGGTAATTAAATATAAAATACGACATCCTTACTGTGATAATCTGAAAATATGCTAAACGATTGTCCCTTGGAGGAGACACCTGAAACAACAGACCCAGATGCATAAATATTTGTATAAACCTGATGGAGAACAACACCTGCTTCTGCAATCACACAGCTCACAGGCGCCCCCTGGTGGTTCTGTCAGGTTCTCACTGCAGCTAGTCCTGAATATTTCATAGCTCAGTGAGAGCCCCTAACAGACCCCCTTTAGATCAGAAAGGCAGCATTAATGTGTGGAAACTGAGAGCGCCTCATTCTGTGAGGGTTTATACCGGTGCGCGGCTGGTTGCGCCTTATGGCCCGGATCCGAATATTTCCCAGGTCTGCAACGTACAAAGTCCCATCTGGTGACACCACCAGAGACGAGGGACAGCTGAGCCTGGCGTCTTTAGCGTAGCCGTCTCCTGTCTGATAGCAGTCACAGTTGGCATCGTTCTGCAGAGAGCAGCCAGAAAACAAACAGAAAGCAAATAAAAACAGGAAGAGATAAAGATTCAGTCTGGACAGAAACAACACAATAAAGCAGTAAGAGTAACTTTGCAGTAACTCTGTAGTACCTTGCAGTCACAGTCTGATAGTGCACCAGCTAGGTGGGTAATTTCTCCATCAGTTGACACCTAACAAAATGGGAGAAAGGCAGCTGTGAAAAATGAGAGAGTAAAACAGCAGCCTGGTATGCTGACAGAAAAAGGAAGGAGAAAACTGCAGGTATGAGATGATACACAAAGAAAAAATGGTTCTAGGACTCCTGGTCATTTTAAATCAGAGTTAACACTCCCACCTTTACTCTGATTTTAAAAGTCCAGTCTAAGCTGGAAAAGCTGGAAGGTGTGTTAATCTGAGAGCATGAATGTGCAGCAGGTTACTTGTCGAATGCGGTGCATCTTCTTCTCATCTGTCTCTGCGATGTAGAGGATGCCGTTGTACGACAGAGCGATGGCCGTGGCTCCCTCCAGCATGGTCTGCACCGCTCTCTTCCCCATGGTGTACTCTATCCCAGGAACCTGGCAGTGCATGGGACGACCCGCCACAATCCGGACCTGAACACAGAGCAGAGAAAATCTGTTGCTGCTTGGAAAGAGGGACTGAGGCAGATGTGCAGCCCTCTGCAGGCGTCAAACCTTCACTTCTTGTAATTACCTGAGAATGTGGTGATTAAAAAAATCTTTGATTTTATATCCTAAACAGTTTTAGCTGTAACAAAATAAATGATGTGAGGTAACAGAACTCTTTAAGATCTGGATTTAGGTTTGGACTTTGACTAGGCCATTGCATGAATATGCCTCCATTTAAACATTTATTGTCCTTCTACAGTCTCTATTTAGTCTATCTTCTTAACTCTGACTAATGAGAAGATGGATTGCTTCATTGTGTCCTCTCAGCATGATGCTGCCACCACCATGTTTCCCCATGGAAAATTGCTCTGGCTGATATGCTGTGTTACTTTTCTGCCACAGAAACAGTTTTGCTCATATGATGTATGAAGATGCTTCCTGTAACTTCCTGTCGTTGGGTTTCTTTGTGTCACTCCCTCCCATGTCTCACCCAGGAGGAGTGAATCCTGCAGTCTGACTGGATGCATCCAGTTGGTTTCGCTTCGATAGAAAACATTGAACCAAAATGATTCTCTGTAAAGATCCTTGAGATGAACTGTGTTTTATGAAATAAACTGAACTGCATGTAGGGTCAGACCGCTGGTCTGCCTGACAAACAGCTGCAGCTCCTGATTAACACTCCCTTCAGTTTTATACGTCCATCCTGTTCCCATGTTCAAACCACACACTGAGCAGATCTCTGCGAGACGTTCAAATGTTGAAAGCTGCAGATTTTCTATCACAAGCTAAATCTGATTTGAACTTCTGCACATCTTGAATTGATCTTCATGTTGCTGTTTGTTCACTAATGTTCTCTAACAAACCTGCACAGAAACAGAGCAGCTGAATTAAATCCCAGCTTTAAGGACTCACCATGACGTTGACTTTTATCTGTTAATAGTCAGGAAGCATCGATGTTAGATGAAAAAACATACCTGTCTGTTTTCAGTGATCTGCAGCACAACGTTGTTGTCCAGGACGTAGATGGAGTTATCCATGGGGTTGATGGCTAGATCTGTGGGCCACTCTAGTCGAACCTAAACATAGAGAAGAAGGGTTTTTCTTTAGATCGTTGGTTGTAACGCAGATATTAACTGGAAAACGTGAAACTCCAGCTGATCCTAATTACTGTACAATTTAGATCTGAATGTGTGACAAACACAAAGAGAAAGAAAAGCAAACAGAAGAAGCAAATAGTAGACGAAGCAGAGCTTAAAGTGTCTGCTTGGTGAGCTGTTCCCTTAGTTTCCTCCGATCTGCTCTACTCTATATCACACACTGTCACTCTGACAATAAGGTGCAAATACAGAGCACCAGTTTTAACTCACACACTCTACCACGTCCAGTCTGTGAGCAGATGCATTTAGAGAACAGAGATGACAGAGACATTCACTGAGGATGAAGAATAGAAACGAAGCCGGATGGAAATGATCTCCCTCCACCTGATAGATTCCAGCTGATCTATTTCTCTGCTCCCTGAATCAAGTCTCATGAATCACAAGCAAATGAAAAGACTAAACACTTTGAATAACAGCTGAGAGCGGCTGTTTGTTAACCTGTCTTATGTGCATGCTGGTATCGCAGGTCAAAGGTCGTGCAGAGGTCAGGTCATTGCTGCCAAGCACTGTGGAGATGATTCCATTACGATCCACTTTCCTGATCATGGTTCCGTCCACGAAGTAGATCAGGCCGTTCTTATCCACAGCGATCCCTGCAGGCCGACAGACACGTTAAAAAATTAACCTAATTTATTAATTTTTAGAAACACACTAAAGTCCTGAAGAGGAACCTTTGTATCTGCTGTTTGTTTCTCTACTGCAGACCTGCGTTGGTTCACGGAGGATTTACAAGCTTAACGTCAGTCAGCCTCCACAGCTGAGCCGCTGCAGACCACAGCTCTACAGAACACGCTGTGGTAAGATGGACGCCATTTTGACTTAATGAGAAACGGGATTTTAATTACTATAAATGTTGCATGTTGCAGTTTTCTCTGCCTTGTTCATATATCCTTTTTACCATATTTCATGGAAGGAATTTGTCAGTAGTTAACGTTCATATTTCTATAAAAGTAGCTGTTTTAGAAAAGCTGCAAAAATTTCTTGGGTTTTAAAAAAAAGCTAAATAATTATAACTTTTAACGAATCTGATGGTTGAATAACCTGAACAATGAATTCAAATTAATCAATATTCATGTTGCTCATAGTTTTTTTTAACTTCATCAATTTGGAGTAAAAAGGGGTTTTTGAATTAAAATAGTTGTTTATTTAGTTGATATGTTTTTTTATTACAATGCAATTAATTGTGATTAATTACAGGCACTTTAATGAACTTGATTAAAAATTTTAATCGAGTCCCACCACTAGAAAAAAATGCAATAATAATTGTAAGAACTTTATTTATATATTATGTTATCAAACAAAGTGGAACAGCTGGTAAAAGATGGAAAGTAAATATAATCATCTTTGCAGAATAATTTCCCAAACTCTTAAAACTTTAAATGAAAGACATTTTTTCCTGCTTGATATCAGAGATGTTTTCTTCAATGCTTTCAGGATATTAAATGAATACATTCAGTTTCTCGTTCCTCTCTGCTGCTCAGGTAGGAGTTTAAAACCCTCAGATGTATAAAGTGTGTTTAGTGACACAGATGTATTCTTCTTGCACCAGTCAGGCATGGTGGCGGTAGAACCATGGTCTGGGTCTGTTTGTTCTGCTGCAGACATGAAATAAACCATTTGGGGCGACAGACCTGCTGAAGACATGTATCATAGAGATAATCATCAGATTTTCTATAACATCCCCTTCAGCAGCAAACAATGTCTTCATAAAGCTGCTCTGTAATGATGGACATGGTTTGCTAAACAGGGAACATCGACAGTCCTTTGACAGTGATGGAGCTCACTGAGCTCCATATGTTCCCTCAGATGTTGAAGGTATCGCTCTGTGATTTGCTGAGCCTGGTGAAAGAATCCCAGCGCTGATATTTTTAAATTACCACCTTGTCTGTCTGGACAGATCCAGGCTGAAAGCCTCAGAGCCACTCCTGTAAATGAAATACTGACCCACTTGATATTCTGTTCCTCTAAAGCATTTAGAATTCTCCCAGGATATATATGTGTCTGCAGGGTGAAAAAACGCCGTCACATGCAAAACCTGCAGTAAGGAGCAGGAAGGGGGCTTACTGTGAAATCTGTCTGCACATGGAGCGGGTTCAGCCTCAGCTGCTTACTGATTCCTTCAAAGGACAACAGTAATCTAACAGGAACACAGCTACAGCTAATGAGATGTGTCAGTTTAGAGTCTAACTTTCTGCTGCTAGATGAGATTCCCCCTCTCGCTCCCGTCATCGTTCATCTCTGCAGCCTGGTGTAAAATAGCTGAGCAAAAGGTGCAGAAACACTGCAGATGAAGATCTTTTTTAAAGGGAAAACCTCCATTTTATTCTGCTACACAGGTCAGATGCTGAGCTTCAAAGTGGGAAAAAAGAAGAAGAGAAAGAAGAAACAAAGCAAATACAGCCAGGAAGTTACTAACCGCTGGATTTTAACCTAAAGCCTGATGATTAAACTTTAACACATCAGAACAGGCAGAAATGAAAGTCTTTCAAAGTTCCACTATAGTGATGGTTACGGTCTTCGTTGATAAAACCATGACTGTCATCTTTGCATCCATCCTTTAACGTGCTGCACTGTATTCAATGGGAGATCAGCTCTACATGCTGTGGGCTTTGCTTCAATAAAGTGCTCTTTCATACAGCAGAGATGAGCTGCAGTTCTATCCCCAGTATTGCTGCACAGCACAGCCAGCAGCATAATTTGTCAATAAAACAAATTAATTTACATTTAGATTGAGTAAAAAAAAAAAACCCATTATCTAATTTAAAGTGCATAATATCTATTATAGTATCTTAAAGCTATAGTTGGTAATCCTGTTCAGAACCACTGCTTGATATGTGGAGTGAAATGGAACAAACAAATCAGACGTCTATGAGAGCCGTTAGCTTCTAAAAACTCTGACCAATCCCGGACATTCAGTCCGAAGGGAAAACCAATCAGATGCCTTCCTCTAGGTCCCTCCTCCTCCTCAGACTGATCAGGTTTGGCCGTTGCCAGAATTATTCACCCCTTTGCATAACTTTTGAGGTTAATAAGGCTAAAAATAGCATGCTAAAACTCGTATGGTTAGTATTGCTAAACCTAGCATGCTACCTTGACAGCTGCAATGATAATATAGTTTATAGTTTTTAGGTTTTAGTTCTATAGCTATGTTGAAGTCCAAAGTGTTTTGAAAGAAACAGCTGAGTCGGTTCCCCTCTGCCTTGCTGAGTTCTGCTGAGAGATGCGCGTTCGAATTTGATGGGGAGGCAAAGTTTTTACTTTTTTTCTTTCAAATCTTGCTACTGTAGCTCTCCAGCATTACCAACCATAACTTTAAAGGAAGTGACAATGATATTAATAAGAAGAATAACAATAGCTGCACTTAATCACAAAACAAGCACAGGCTGCACTTAAATGAGAGTCATCTAGTTCTCTCTTTTTTTAAATATTAAGCTTATTGAACTCAGTGAACCTGAGTCTTTACCTGACTCAATTACAGCACCAAACCAGTAACAGGAGTAACTTTCACCGGCAGGGCAGAAGAAACATGAGTAAGAACTTAATGTGAATCCAAACAGGTGTGGAGTCATGTGTGCTGAGAACTAGATCTAGAAACAGCGGCTGTGGGTCACAGGTGTGGTGGGGGTGCACCTTTTGGTCCCAGTAGCTGTGCCTCTGTAGCTTTCCTCCCGTCACCACACCGGGCCTCGTCGAAAGGAGGGCACTGCTCACCTGTGCCGGCCACCACCTCTCCATTACCTGAACACACAGATGCATTCGCTGCAGGGTTCCTCCAAACATGAAAGAATAATGGAGCGGCACGCCTTGATTTCTGCAGACACAGAGCTTTTTCTGCTTACTGTTGAGGTCCCGGGCGCCGCTGAGCATCTTGGGACGGTAAATTCTCCTGGAGTTGGTGTCGGACACATACAGCTGTCCAGTTACTGGGTCGGTGGCTAAGTAGTAGCGGTGAGCAGGGTTGTTGCTATGGACGACAGGGACAGACAGACAGGAAGTTCATGAACGTGTAATCCACCTGGTTGATAAACAAGCGTTGCTGATAAATGTCAGGAAATGATCACCACTTTCTGTTTTTTTTTGTTTTCAGGCTTTTGACCTGGCTGGGTGAAGACACAGAAACTGAGGGTTGATGGGATGGATGCGTGCAGCTGCAGGAAACATCTACATCAACATCTCTGAATCTGTCTGGCTCTATAGGCACAGAACCAGGACAATTCATGGTTGCTATGGATACTGAGCACCGACTACCAAGACAGGGTTGTTTGAAAATTTGCAATCATCTTTAAGAATTTGAAGAATTAGTTCATTTCATAGATCAGTGGGCTAACAGAGGGAAGGAAAAATGTTCAGGATCTCCTTCTAACTAACCTCTAAAGAAACACCTCCTGCTGCTGTGGTGGCCAGAGATGTGACTGCCCCCCCCACCACTCTGTTTGATCTCCTACATCCAAACAGAGACTCGACCTCATTGATATCCTCCAGCTACGAGAAGCAAGAAACAACAAAAAAACCACACAGTCCCTGTTTCTTGTTAGGAGCTATAATGATAGAATCCATTTGCTTTTAGAAAACCCATACCTGCACAGATCTAAAGGGAATGAGTCTGCAGCTAAATGAGAGCTGGAGACCTTAACAAGCTGTTGTATCTGGCTGGTGTCTCCGCCAACGGAGCGTCAGCTCAGACAATGGAAAGTATTCTGACATCTGATGCAGGTCCAACCCAAGACGGAAACGCCTCGGCAGACATCGAGGCTTGGAGCCAGAAAAAGTCGACGTAAAGCAGAAAATGCACGGCAAAGAAAAAAAGCAACAAACAAACAGGCAGAAACAGGATTCGGTATTTGTCAAGGTTCCAGTTGGCTAAAGAGAAACAGTTATGGATTGTAGATGATTGGCTAAAAGTGGGAATCAGTGGCGAATTCCAAATCTCTATTGGCTGAGATCACTTCTCTGGTGCCATCCCAATAAAACAAAGCTCTACGGGGATGATGTCATCAGCGGTGCATCTACCTGCTGAGCCAAGACTGTTCAAACTTTTCTACAGGACAGACAGATCAACTCAAAGAGATGATGCTGGATCCCAATCCAAGTGTGAATCTAAAATAAAAAGCCGCATGGCTCCATCCTGCAGGGCTGCTCCTCCACAATGTTGGATCCTAACAACACTGATCCCAGCAGACGGCTGCTCCTCCTCAGCCAACTTCTCCTGGACGTCTCTGCTCCTCACAGGGAGCTGCTGCATGCTTTTAAACTACTGGCATAGCAGCACACTGAACGCATCCTGATCCCATTCAAACCTGGACTGGATCACAGTTAAAATCCATCAATTTCAACCCAAGAAAGAAATGAAGGTCAGATGAGATCAAACACAGTAGCTGCCATGTTGAAACTCCAAAGGATTCCATCAGTTTTGACTTTTATGAGGTGTGTTAGATAAAACCAGGATGTTCAGCTGATGTTCTTCTTTTTTTCTAAACTGGGAGGATCCTGAGCTAGAAGCTGGTGGAGACCAGGCTGCTAGAGGTGATGGAGGTACGAATTTCTGCCAATTCTTCAAATTCTCAAACACTTTGAAAGAAAGGGTGTGATGGATAAAAATAGGTCTGTCTTTGATATAAAGAGCTATCACTTTTCTGTCATGTTAGGCTGTGTGTGCCCTGGCCTCCGGCCTGGCGTCGCAGTGGTCAGAAAAATCAGCAGATGATGACAGGGTGTTAATTAGGACGGCTAAAAATAAACAGGCAGCTTTAAAAAGTACTGCAGAAAACACACAATGCTTCATGGAGACAGAAAACACCATAAGAAACGATTTAAAGCTCAAAAAAACATCATCTGAGAAGAATTGAACAGACATGCAACAAGTACTGGGATCCAGGAGCTAATTAAACTTAAAAAAGGTGTTTTTGTAGATGTGCATCTGAGTTCAAATGAAGGCAGCTGATATATTTTTACCTGCATATAAGTCAAATATGAGGATGAAGAGCAAAAGACATGTTTACAACTCCGGCTCCCACTTTCATATTTGATCCCTTCAGATTTCCGGCGCCACTTTATATTTCAGCATGTCAACAGAACAGCATGTTTCTCAGGATAAAGGATGAAATTTTTCCTTAAAAGATTTCTCACAACGTGGATTTTATTCAGAGCTGAAAGAGAATGCTGAGATCTAGGAGCAACTCTATTACCCAAACATGTCAGGGCTCAGTAAAACACTGAAGGGGAAATGGAGGCAATGACTGGAGCAAAGAGAGGGAAGAGAAAAGGAAGGAGGCAAGGATGGAGTGAAGGGGGCAGTGCAAACGAGTCATGCTAGGAGGTGGGTTTGGAACAGGAAACGTTAAAGCAAAGGGAGACGGTTCAGCAGACAGGAGGAAGGAAAACAACAGAGTGACAGAACAAAGCAAAGGCTGAACGTTTCTACAGGTGAGCTCTGACGGAGAACTGGACCTGAGACGGTCAGGGAGGTTTTAGAGGGGCTAACTTTGGCACTAAAGCACTTCACTTTATTGGTAACTAAAAGAAATCATGAAACCATCATCGCTGTGCATCAACGTGGCCTCAGACAGAGGTTAACTGCCACCAGTGCAGAGCTTTAGGCAGCAGGTTTGTCTCTGCTCACATACTGAGAGCTAAACCTTTGGACCTCTTCTTCTAAGAGGTCAGGAGCCATTTCTGAGGATTTTATCGTCGTTTTCCAACAAATAAAACATGTCAAGAGTTTTCATGGATGTTGGACCTTTGATCACACATCAGCTAAAACCCAAAGGTCAGCTCCAGAAACAGAGGGAAACTCTAACTTCTAAGAGGAAAAGAACAAGATCTGGACCAGAAAGTTAAAAAACTGCTGAAATATTGAGATCTGATGAATTTAATGAAACACGTCATTTGAACTTAGGAGCTGTATTTAACTGTTCCTTTAATACCATAGAAACAAGGTTTAACTATCAGGTCTTCGTATACATCAAATCAACCTGAAAAAACTGGGAGCAATTTAAAAGCTCACCTTTATTCCTGTAATAAATAACTTACTAAATAACTGGAGGCGGTGAAACCACAGCAGGGACTGCTTTAAGCTGCATAGAGCAGCAAGTGTTTAATCTGCTGTAAACTTTATTAATGAACAGGAAGAGGTTTTTACTCGGTTTGCTGTTACTCACTGCAAGGAGCCTCCTCTCCTCCAGCAGCCATTGTTGCTTTATATCTGTGTTTTTACATTCATAAGGTAAACATGTGTTCAGTTTGATCTAAATAAATCCACGCGCAGTGAGAAAAGCCCAGCTGTGTGGACGCTGCTCTGCTCTGTGTTCAGGCTGCAGAAATTCATTTATTCCTCACAGATTTCTACTGCAGCAAACAGTCTGGGTGTGACAGTGAGTCACATTAAGGAGAATAAGACAACTATGGCGTTAGAACAATGCTAACATTTATACTGAGCTTAAATTGATCATCCTCAATAATTAGATATAAACTATAATATATAATAGATATAAAATATAAACTTTTCTTTTCTTTAGGAATAGGTCACTTGGAGGCACAGCTTGCTACAAGTCTGCAAACATATTCAAGGTTAATTATGCCTGAAACAATGTGGTACAAACCTGCAAACAGAAATCTTAGATCTATTTTATGTTTGAGTAATTAGGAATAAAATCAGGGATTTACAGAAAACAAAACCGTTAAATAAACCATCCAGACATGTTTCAAGGAAAGAAGTTGTTCATTATTATCAGCTAAATTGATCAGGAAACAGGGCAGACTGCTGTCAAGCACTGAGCATGCCGAGGTTCCCGGGTCTCTAGACTTATTGATTTTTATGCCGTTATTATCAGATGAATGAATCTGATAATAATCAGTTTTAATCCTGAAACATTTGAGGAGAAATTGTTTACATTCCTTAGAAGTAACGTTCATATGTGTCGTATATCCAGGGTTCCTAGACTTTCAGTCATTGTTTTCATGCACTTCAGAAATGATTGTCACTAAGGTACTGAATGAAGAGTCAGCAGTACAATGACTCTTATGTAGAACAGCCATGGTCTCATGACATATATGTACGCATGTTAACAGGTCAGTTTAGTTCACAGGTTAAAGGTCAACTAAAGTTTGCTCCGGTTTCATTCAGGGTAAGAAAAGGATGAGATTATTAAATCAGTTTCAATGAAAAATTTCTGTTTTTTGTTTTTTAAGTGAGATGAGAAACTGATTAGTTTTTGATGTTTCTGTAAATTAATAAAAGCAAAGTCTGTTCCTTGAAAATCAGCGTATTGCTCCAGTGTCACCATCTGATCGGTACCATAAGCAACCAGAAATGCATCCAGGTTGCCTTCAGTTGCACTTTATGATAGAGGAGCAAAAAGCATGTTAAACTACATGGTGTAAAAGGTTAGGATAGAGTTTAATTAGAAAATAAAAGTGTTTCCATCCTTCCTGTTATGTCCTTCATCAGTCTGTCTCAGAAATGTGAGTCCTGCTCTACTTCCAGCATTTTTCAGTTTTGAAATGATAAATAACTGATGTTTCTTTGATTATTGGTTGTACCTGTATATCATATGGCACATGGTGCATAATCTACTGAATGTCAGCTAGCATACAGACGCTGCCCTGAGCGATATGCTCGGAGCACATCCGTCACTAAATGGTTAAATTAACATGTGGGATGATGCAGTGCTTTAATGATTTGAGGATAGAAAGAAGCCTGGAGGAATTTCTGCTGGTGGTGGTACCGGTCCAGATCCGGTAGCGACGTCTTGTATGTCCCGTACGATGCGTGGGTGCTGTGACAGTGGATATTTTCAGCAGCCTGACTTAGGAAGACACTGCTGGAACATCAGGTATTTATAACTGTGTCTTCATGGTGAATTTTTAAACTTCAGCAGCTGAAACTCCAGACAGAAAAGGAAGGAGGAATCCTGGTCTTTGTGTCTACAAACCTCCGCTGTGCATCCTGGGCCTTTCAACGCCATGAAAGTTGGATCACTTTCTTAAACAATCAACAGTGGTGTGGCTAATGGGGTGGATTTTTCATTCACCTGATAAATTCCATCTAACACGTCCACACAAGTTTCCTAACACTGAATGTTTTTATGTCATGTAATGAAACAACAGATAACAAACCAAGCCGTCGTCCTGCCAGCTTCTCTCCTTGCTAAGAGCTGCAGCTAAAGTGATGCTTTGCTGTTCATCTGAGCTGACAAGCAGTCGATGGGGCTGGATTTTGTGTGAAAACAGGTCAAGACAAGAGGAAGAGAGGGAGTGACAGCGAAGGAGGAATGAATCGAGGGGAAAAAAAAGCAAGATGACAGCTTCTTATTTCAGGGCTCCCTCTCACAGTCGTGACAAAGTCAATTATATGTTTGTTTTACTCGGCTAAGTTAAAGGTGGTCATTACAGACAAATGGAAGCCCCCAAAAAAGGGGGAGAAAAGACATCTGATTTCTAAAATAATCTGAGAGTAAAATAAAAAAAGGAAAGATATCAAAAGGGCAAAAAGGTTCAGCCTCTCTTACCTATGCCTGAAATCTTTGTTTCTTTAACACAGTGCAAGCAAAGGCAAGGAAACACAGAAGAGACATGAGTTAGTAGACAGCTTGATTGATTTACTTACAAGAGAAAACACTGAGAATCAAGCAATGCAACAAACTGAAATCATGCTCCGCAGAAATCATTGGAAGAAAGATTTCAGATAGATGTTAGGTTGGAGATTAAAGAAACAAACATTGAACACGAAGCATGAGCATGGATTATCTGAGAACTGTACAAACATGGATGAGGTGGAGCTGGATGGTGCTCTGGGTTAGACCTCCTGTTACCTCAGCTCCATGACGCTGCTAACGTTCCCAGACGGGTAGATCCTCCTGATGTAGTTGAAGTCCCCGACAAAGATGCTGCCATCGGCCCCACAGGCGAGGGCCAGAGGTGCCAGCAGCTTGTTGCCCTCAGCCTGTCCGTTACAGCTGGGGCAGGAGATGCTGCGTCTGCGACCGTTTCCTGGAGACACATTCAGCTTTACTGAGTGAAACTTTCTATCCGCTGTCAGCAGATCCAGTAACAAACAAACAAACAAACAAAACTTTTGCACTTTTGTCACTTTGGTGTTTCAGAAATCATCAAACTTTTCTTCATTTGAGACAAGAGCCCACTTCAGACTATGAACGCCATGGAGGAGTTCTGGGGCCGTTTCAGGTCTGTGACTTTGGTCTTTGACTAGGCCATCAGAGGGCCCACTTCATTGGAGCAGCACAGCAGCTGCTGATGCATGATGTTGTTTTTTTGGATAATATCTTAGCTCTATAGGATTTTCACAGCTTATTAAAATGGTGAAACTCTTGGGTGAATTTTGTCTTTTCACTACACAGAATGCTTTTCCAAAGATTTGATCTCTGCTCATCTGTGAGAGACTTTTTATTCTCTTCTGCTCAACAGGTGGTTTTAAGGCTGTTTGTATTAACTCTCCTTCTAAATAAAATACTAACTCTGTGTTACCTCCTAGATGAGCCATTGTGTTTACTACGTTTGTGGTCGGGCTCTGTCCCTGTGGGCCGTGGTTAGAGAGGACACTGACTCGTCAGGCCCTGCTGTAAGGCCTTCTCTGATCTCTGTTGTTGTTTATTCTGTCAGGCTTTGTTTACAGAGGTCAGGCAGGGAAATTAGACCAGATTTCCAAACAATGTGGGTCATTCCTAAAGCCAGGTTTGAATGGATCACGTTTGTTCCTGAAATGAAACCATCATTAGAAAACTACTCATTGTAGTTACTCAGGTTATTTTTACAGGCTTAAGATTTGTTTAATGATGTGAATCATTGCAGTGCAACAAAAACTGAAGAAATCTGGGAGGGAGAAGATAAACTTTTCCTCCACTGGATGAAGTAAGGAAGCATGTGTGAAGACTAACATGGAATCATGATGATAAAACCGTCGATACTTACCCATAATACTGCTGATGACAGGAGGCTGCTGGGAGATAAAGACGTTCTCGCCATTGCCTTTATAGAGAATACCTGAAACAGACGAGATACAGAGTTAACCTGGAGAAACAGATGAGATGAAGTGAAGATCGTGGTTTTTAACCTTGCTTAGAAGATTGGCCAGTTTGGTTCCTGCAGATGTGTTAAGAGTTGGTTATGGAAACACTGGACTCTGTTTGTTGAACAAACTTTCCACCCAAATACAGAAGCCGAAGTCCAGATCCTCATATGAAGCAGGATCTAAACTCCTGTCCATCACTAGAAATAATAACAGCTAGAAAGGCATGAATGTTGCAGAACTCGTCACGACACATCCTTCCTTACAGGTCTGTCCTCTCGACATCAGACGGTAGCTGTTCCTCTAGCGGCCAAACAACAGCTGCAGTTTATAGGAGATCACAACTGCTTAGGAATGAATAATGCTGCTATAATCTCTGTATAACAGTTAAAGGCTGAATCACAGACGTTTGGCTTTGATGTTTTCGAATGTAAGGGTGAAACACACACATAATAAGAAATAAAGATATAGCTGTGAGCTCAGTGGTGTTTTCTTAATGGAAAACAGAAATAATAGATACGGGAGGACAGAAAAATAATGGAGGAAATACTTCAGAGGCTGACTTTGTGACAGGTGACGAACCCAGGAGACGACGAACCGAGTGAAGGAAAAGGATGAACCAGTTCTTCAAAGTGAATCATCAAAGGGAGGCCTCCTGCGGTGAGCTTGAATTATTAAAACACTGCCGCCATTTTGGATCCGCATCCAATGGAATAACATCTATCTATCTATCTATCTATCTATCTATCTATCTATCTATCTATCTATCTATCTATCTATCTATCTATCT